>ML264813.1:0-41630 GCA_005239495.1 Nicotiana undulata | reverse complement strand
GTATTATTTGGACCATGCCAAAAAGAAAGAAGGGATAGTCTTAACATACCTGGAGTAGGAAAAAAATCCATATGATGTTCTTGGAAAAGATTGCACCGTACTCCTTTAGAATCGGAAAATCTCGCGTTGCTAATTGTCCTAAGAAACCTCGTCGGATTTTTGGTTGAAGAACTCACGTTATCAATGTAGTAATTTCATTGAAGTGTTTTGAGAAATAATTTTATTGAAAGCCTTTTAAAACAATGGCCAACGTTTTCTGTGTTTGAAAGAATGCTAATGTTTTATTTTATTGCAAGAGTGCTAATGTTTTAATTGTATAGAAAGTATAAGTAAAGGTGATGTGTATTCTTGAATTTAATTTGGCATGACAACTAATCAAGACTATTTAATAGTCATGATCTTAATAAATGGCATTGCTGCCACGTTTTGGAGGTGGGATAACTTTTGATATTTATCAAAAGTTTTGAATTAATCCACCATTAGTTATTAATTAATTAGGTAATGTCACATTACCCAATAATTAACCAATTACCCATATAATTGAGAATTATTTCCACTTATTTATAAAGCTACTCACTTTTCACATACCTTATACACCTTACTATCATTTCCATGTGGTACCTCGTATGGCACTAGTCCATAAATACCGAGTATTTTTGCTCGGGCCGTATTTTTTTCTCAAAATATCAAATTTCGACGAAATTCATTTTCTTCGATTTGCTTACCCTTTCACCCTCATGAATTTACTCATCACTTGTTTGAAATATCATAATACTTATAATCTCACAATAATCTCATTCCCGAACTTACGTCGATTACCTTACGACGAAACTTTAACATACGAAAATACAAAATGTAATATTTCATTTCCGAGCTTATATCAATTTACTTATGGTGTATTTCCATGTACGAAAACATGGGGTGTAACAAGGCCTCAGTATGGAACCCTCCGCACTGAGGGCACAAAGCCCTCCCCTACTGTTGGAACCTTCCTCCGGGACGACCTGACTGATGGGGTCTCCTGCTGTCGAATCTTGATCTCCAATGGCTATTCGGCTGATAACGGTGCACGGATGGCGGTGCACTGGCTGAAGACTATGCATAAAACTGGGATGGCTCTGATGGTCCCCTCTCCTGAACTGGTCCCCCACTGAAACGGCGCTCCCTGAGTGACCCACCTACCGGGCCCTGCTGCTACTCTCTCTGTCTGCCGGTATCTTCAACTTTCTAGCCTCTATAGCCTGGGAGAATCCCTCAATTTTCCCATAATTCATGTCCGAGTGAAAAGCCGTTGTAGCAGCCTCATTCACAACCAAAGGACTGAGACCCTGAAAACAATCGTCGAACTCGAGCATCCATGGTCGACACCAACTAGGGAGCATACTTGGACAACCTTACGAACTCCATGTGGTACTCCCAAACACTCATACTGCCCTGCTTGAGGACCTCAAACTCAGTAGCACGGGCTGCCATAGTCTCGGCATGCAAAAAGTGATCCATGAACGCATCCACGAACTCGCTCCATCAAGCCGGAGGAATTCCCTCTCCACGGGAAGCCTCCCACATCTCAAACCACGAATATGCTTCTCCCCTTAGCCTGTACGAAGCTAACTCAACCCCTTCTGTCCCTGTAGCCTTCATCATCCGAAGGGTCTTTCACATCCCATCAAGAAATTCCTGTGGATCGGCCTCTAGATACGTACCTGAGAACTCTGGAGGGGCCAACCGCAGAAACTGGTTGACTCTAGAGCCGGCGGAATCTCCCTGTCCGCTGGAGGACGCAGGGGTAGCATGAGATCTTTGGGCCTGAGCGGCCACCAACTGAGTTAACATATGAATAGCTCCTCTGAGGTCCCCCTCGGACGTACCGGGATCGGAAGATGGAACTGTAGAGGGATCAAGAATATCAGCGCGAGGGATTGCAGCACCCTCCGCCGCCGCAGGAACATAAATGCTTTGATCAGGAATAGAAGGGTCCGACAAATTTAAGGCCGGGGAGTCACTCTCACCCACACTACCAGGTGTGGCATTGGCCTCAAGGCCGAGTCGAGCTCTCTTCTTTGGTGCCATAACTGAAATTTTTTTGGAACAAAGCACGAATTAGACAAGGACATTTTCACTCTCCACTTCACCGCATGATATAGAATAACAATGAAAAGAGTAATTTCCTAAATGTCCGTGTAGCTCCCTAATTATAGATGTGGTCGACAACACACCGATAAGAAGGGCTCTACTAGACACGGCTCNAAAAATTTCGGAACAAAGCACGAATTAGACAAGGACATTTTCACTCTCCACTTCACCGCATGATATAGAATAACAATGAAAAGAGTAATTTCCTAAATGTCCGTGTAGCTCCCTAATTATAGATGTGGTCGACAACACACCGATAAGAAGGGCTCTACTAGACACGGCTCCGAGAAATCCTAGGACTCCTTTAAAACGTTAGGCTCTGATACCAAGTTTGTCACGCCCCAAAAACCAAGGGACACGACCGGCACTCGACCGGGTATCCCCAGTCAAGTGAACCTGGATTCCTTTTTCCCTCCCACGCATTTCCCCGAGATTTTCGATGTACATTATTTAATTATAATTAAGACGCATTCTTACAATCTGAAATTAAACCATAGAATTCTGTCATTACCAACATGTAGTACAATACTTACAAAATATACATAACACACAGTTTTACTTTACGTGGTCTACAAGTCATACTGCCCAAAATACATAAGTATATAACCCACACTTCCTGTGTACGGAGCCTCTAAGAGTACAAAGGAGTTATATATAATACTTGCCGGTAACAAGGCTCCGGCTATACCTTACACAAATACCAAAATGAAAATCTGGAAGAAAAGGTTGCATGAACCACACTGGTCCCGAGAGGAGTGGGGCTCACCAAATCAGCTGATAGGACATAGGGGAGGCACTATTGTCGGTAGGCTGGAGTACCTGCTATAGAACCACCTACAATCATCACAAGAATGTAGCGCCCTCGGCAAAGGGACGTCAGTACATTTGAATTGTACTAGTATGTATGAACAAACTTTACTCTAAGTAAACTCAATAATGCACAGGCAAGAGACAGACAGAGAATCACACAATAACCGCACAAGACATAGAAAGATACACAATAGAAGTTCCATAATTTTCACTTCATCATAATCACAATCTCAATTCCACCCTTGTCCCTTCTCACATTTCACCCTTATTTCTTATGTTGCGGCGCGCAACCCGATCCCACCTGACAATCACAATTATTTGTTGTGTTTCTGTTACGGCATGCAACCCGATCCCACCTGACAACTGTTGCGGCGTGAAACCCGATCCCACCTGACAATCACAATTATTTGTTGTGTTTCTGTTACGGCATGCAACCCGATCCCACCTGACAACTGTTGCGGCGTGAAACCCGATCCCACCTGACAATCACAATCACACCCTTATCACTTCTCACATATCACCCTTATCTCCCCTGTTGCGGCGCGCAACCCGATCCCACCAAGCAATCATATCTCATATCAACGATGACAAATCACAGAAAACATCAGCAATAAGAATACAACTTCTTTACATAGCCTTTAGCATATACATTCACACTCTCGGATTCATTATCCTCCTAGCACCGTTTTACATAGCATGGTAGTGTGGTGATCAACTAAAGACAGACAAGTAATACACTTCACGCTTCAATATAATTTGGACAACCAGTTACAAATATTCATAACAATACACATACCGTATGCTCGAACATCACAAGTGATTTTAGCAAGATTAAAGTTAGCCATACATACCTGGAGTCGAGTTTCCTTTTTTTTTATTTCTATTGCAGTTCACCGAACCGCCTAGCACCGTCAATCTAGTTCACAATGCAACATATTTATATTAGAATTAGGAGTCTCGAGTTCATTCGAGCATTTTATCAAACACTATATGATCCCTTAGATTGACTAAACCCTTTTTAGTGAAATATTACTCTACTTGCTTCCCTTTGCTAGGTTATGGAAGATTATTCACATGCATGCAAGGTCCCAACATTTCATCCCCAAGAACCAACCTATGTGTGTTTTATTCTTAGTTAAATCCCTGGAATTTGAGAAAATAGGGTGAAGGCTTACCTCTTATGATGAAGAAGATGACTACTACTTGATAAACTTCCAAGCCTGGGTAGAGATGGAGGACCAATTTGGGGAAGATGAGGACTTCTCTCTCTAGAACCCACTCTCACTTCTCTCTATTTTGTTCAGAAACCAGTTAAAATGAAAGGGGGCAGGGGTTAAATGAAACTGGGGTCGGGTATAAAAATTTAGAAAATTAACAGACCGTGTCGAATATGCGGTCAGGAATGCGATCGCATTCCTGACATGCGGTCCGCATATTCGACCGCAGAATGGCCCTCAGGTGAGCCAAAATTTGGAAACATTCTGCACGTGTATGCGACCACTATGCGGTCCGAATACACGTTATGCGATCGCATTGTGCGTCGCATAACACCTCTTCAGCTGGGCAGTGATTTGCCCATGTATGCGACCACTATGCGGTCCACATACACGTTATGCGATCGCATAGCGCGTCGCATAACACCCCTTCAGTTGGGCAGTGATCTGCCCGTGTATTCTACCACTATGCGGTCCGCATACATGTTATGCGATCGCATAGTGCGTGGCATAACACCCAAATTTCTGGAAAAATTAAGTTCTTTCAAATCCCGGGGCACTTTTACAAAATCAAGGTCCGTTTTAAGAATTTCCACTGATATAACAACTCGGGGGCTTATTCGGGCATTATTTTAAATAAGAAATTTTACGGGTCTTTTCACAGAGAACTTGTCAAATGTATGTATTGAACAAAGCATGTATTATTGAAACGAATAAACAAAGTAACATGCAACATTTTTCGCACAACTCCAAATCGCTCTACATTCTACATTTA
This sequence comes from Nicotiana undulata, assembly GCA_005239495.1. NCBI lineage: Eukaryota > Viridiplantae > Streptophyta > Magnoliopsida > Solanales > Solanaceae > Nicotiana > Nicotiana undulata. Next base: position 36,698 of record ML264813.1, on the reverse strand, counting down.
CATTCAACCCTGCCCGAATTATTAACATTCGACCTCGCTCGAATTATTTACATTCGACCTCGCTCGAATTATTCACATCCGACATCACTCGAATTATTCACATTCGACCTCGCTCGAATTATTCACATTTGACCTCGCTCGAATTATTTTTATTCGACCTCGCTCGAATTATTCACATTCGACCTCGCTCGAATTATTTATATTCGACCTCGCTCAAATTATTTACATTCGACCTCACTCGAATTATTCACATTCGACCTCGCTCGAACTATTCACATTTGACCTTGCTCAAATTATTCACATTTGACCTCGCTCGAATTATTCAGATTTGACCTCGCTCGAAATATTCACATTCTACCTCGCTCGAATTATTCACATTTGAACTCACTCGAATTATTTATATTCTACCTCGCTCGAATTATTTACATTCAACCTCGCTCGAATTATTTACATTTGACCTCGCTCGAATTATTTACATTCAACATCGCTTGAATTATTTACATTCAACCTCGCTTGAATTACTCTACGCTCTACTAAACATTGACCTCAATTCAGTCTACAGGAACAACATCACAACCAAATACAAGAAAGTGTGAATCCAAAAAGCATACAACAAAAGATAACCATCCCATTACAATTGATTGGGTTACATTACTCATAAAGTAGCAAAACAACCAAAATTAAGTACAAAGGGCTTTACGCCGCATCATCCTCATCAGCATATTCTTCGTCATACCAAGGATCAGAGGCAAGCCCGTCCACGGTATCTTCATTATCTTCCCCGCCAGGCGTATCAGGCGCATAGCCATAAGCTTAACGACGTGCCCACGCCTTAACACGAACATCGGTAAGCTCCTCTTCGGAAACCTTCCCAGCAACCCTCAAAGACTTGTATACGTCAAGTTAAGCCTCACCTGAACCCACATCTCGTATAACTACCACGATACATTCGCATCGGCAGAAGCTTGAGAAGTAGACGGTTGGGCCAGTCGCTCCTTCTCGGCCTTCAGGACTACGATTTGCTCGTTCAACCTGGACAATTCAACCTCTAAGTTCCCAACCTGTTCCTCCAACCTCGCCACCTTAAGCGTCGATGTCTCTGCCTCACTTGCCCGCTCAAATCTACAGACGTGCAGGGTAACCGCCAAAGCTGCCACCTCCGCCACTGAGGCCATCCTAGTCCTCTCGGCCAGGCCCAACTCCCCAACATTAGCACCCGACTCAACCCTTAAATCGACGGTCCTCACCTCACTTTGGTCGAGCTCAACCTTTAAGGATGCCACCCCAGCCTGGAGATCTACGTTCTCGGCCATTATCCCCTTTCTCAGTTCAAGCTCATCCTCTTTGGACTTCAACGTCTCCCCAACATGCTATTTCAGCTAATAGTCTTCATGATCTCCTCGTCCTTCTCTTTCAGCTCTTCATCTTTCCTCCGAATCTCATCAAGCAGCTCCTGGAACTGGCCGTATTTACCAACACTCCAGACCAGCTTCAGGTACATAGAGTGGCACTCTCTATACTTGGACTCCATCCTCCTATAGAGAGAAACCCTCTCCTCCTCCCGCCGGTCACGCTCAATCTCTAGGATGAGAGTCTAGAAAGCAAAAAGGAACATATTTGCCGAGATAAAACGATATCAGCAGAACATGCAAAAATGCAGATGCAAGAGCTCACCCGCAGGGCCATGCCTGATATTCCTAGCAACATCTTGTTCTCCGCCTCAGCACACAAAGGGGCAAAAGAAGGCGCCACACGCTCTGTGTCGACCAAAAGGTTGTAATCTATGGGGATGACTTTGTGGCGATTGGGGCCTTCCGTCCTTATCTCCATATGAGTCGCCCTCTCAGTAAAGGCCCAGACCTCCTCGGGTTCGATGTCAAAACCTGAGTCGACGTCCCCTGCGTGGACACCACCATCTTTTTTCGCCACCGACAAAGAGCTACTTTCAACAACCCACACACGCTTTTCGCCGCTACCTACCTCCTCGGCCTTGGAAGACCTATCCTTCACAACAACTTTTGACATAACGGCCACTTCAACAACCACGACCTTCCCCATTTCCACCCTCCGCCTCTTCCTCAGCGACGGTTCCTTGCCATGAGATGGCTTATCGGCAAGAACGAGAACCTGCTGAGGTGAGGCCTCTACGGAAACAAGAACGTCTAAAGTGGCGGGCTCCCCTACCCGCGGAGTCTGAGTAGGACCTCGCATAGACTCGACTAATGCGAACTCCATCGCGGCCGAGGTCATATTTTGATGCAAGGAAAGAGCGGGTGCCTTCGCTTTCTTAGAGACTCGCCGACCTGACACCAACGAGGAGTTAAGTCAGAAAACAATAAAGGACGAAGCCAAACGAGAGAGTAAGAATACTTACGAGACAAGGTCTCAGGCCCGTTGCGCTTATGAAAAGACGCCCAATCACGAATTCCCATGATGTGAGGCAACACACCCGTCACCCAATCCTCTATATCCAAGACAAGAGAACGAGAACACCTCACAGCTGAAAACAAGAAGACGATGAATGAGTCAAAGGCCGAAAAGAAAAGCAAGTAACAAAAAATGAATAGCGGAGGGTACGAGGAATTACTTACGGCTGTAATTCCACTTCTCAGGAAACCCAGTTGGGTCTCCTACCAAATACTCAGTTCTAACAAAGAAGTATTTGCACCAGAACAACCGACTAGCCTTATCGTCTATCCTAGACACCAATCCCTTAGTTGCACGATGCCATAGGTGTATCAAGTTACCTCTGAAGAAGGTAGGCGAGAACAGGTGCAATAGATGGCGAAGGTCGACCTCACAACCAGCCAACTCTGCGTATTTAGCCAGCTTCACGAAGACCTTATACAAGTGTGGGGAAAGTTGTGCCGGAAAAATGCCATAGAAGCGGAGAAATTCCTCGGCTAATCGAGGTAGAGGGAGGGTGTAGCCGATCGCGAATAAGTACGCGTAAAAGGTGCAGAACCCTGGCCGGTAAACATGAACTATATCACTCTCTACAGGGACGATCTCGACATGAGGAGGGAGGCGGTGTTGACACCCAATTTTTCCCTCATATATTTTTTAATATACATATATACCTTCAAAATAGTGCATGCGCATCATTAAGTATTTTTCCATAATTTTCTATAATTTTAAAGGCTTTTAATCAATTTATTCCTGCATTTTTATTATATAAATAATTATTAATTGCATTTCAAATATATTTATGATGATTTATCATTTAATTTCACCATCAGTATCCGTATTAAGCTTAAATGCTTTTATACACTTATTATCATTGTGTTTTGCATCCTTAGGCTAAAATTACATATTTTGCAATAATAGCCCATATATATATATGCATAATTACATTATTTATACAGAAAATAACGTTTTATATTTTTACAATGTTAAGTAATTATTTTAAATTATTTTCATGTATTTATTAATTATTTTTTATAAATTAAATATATGTTAAATTGGCCCTAAAAATCCAATTTCGGACATATACACTACCCAATTACCCCAGTCCAACACACCAACCCAATATCAAATACCCAATACCCTTAACCCATTAACCTAATCCCACACCCGTTTATTATAACCCGACCCAGAACGCTTCAATCAGGACCGTTGATCTCCGAAATCAACGGTCCACATCACCCTAACCCTTTTTACCTAACCTAACCCATCTAAGTCTTAATCATTTCACCCATCTTGCCGTCTCTATACACTCCCTCTCTCATCTTCTCCCCATCTCCTCTCAAAACCCTAGCGTCGTCGCCCCTAATCCCTCCGATTACAACCCTAAAATGGAATAAATCGTTGATTCCCAACCTTAGCCCCTCCTCCTTAGTGGATACCCATTATTTGGTATTACCTAATGGTTTGCCTAAAATGGTAAGCAGATCTGAGAGATTCGAACCAAAATTGGTTCAAAATCTTTGACATGTTGATTATTTCCGTCTGTGTTCATTTTGACCTTTGTAAGTACGAATATTTTTGTATCTCTTGTGGATTAATACTTAACTCTAAGGTAGGGTTTTCAGATCCTTTTGATTCAAACCAAAATTTGTTCGAACCTTATATTTTTAAGTGTTATTCCGTATGATCTGCCTATTTTCGTTAAATCTTTTTTACTTACCCAGATTGGGGTGTCAAATATTCTTTAATCGAACTAGATCTGGTTCGATTTTATGAATAACCCCCTATCTATGTTCATTTTATTAAAACATATGATTATTTGCCTTTATTTTTCTATCGATTTTTGGCTTTACTTAAAATTAGGGTTTCAGATCTTAATTGAAAAGAATCTGGTTTGATTCTGGTTTTCTATTGAACAATCTCCTGTCTACGTTCATTGCATGTGATTCATTGCCTTATTTTCTGACTGATTTATGAAGCTTTACCTAAAGTTAGGGTTTGATACTTTTACTGATCTTCTGATACTCTTTTCTTTCTCGTATGTGACTGATATTTTCCTTATTTCCATTCAATCTACCATGTTTCCATTATTTTCTTCACCTTATTTGCCTTGAAACTGCTTGTTAATTGATATTTTCCTTATGATGAGTGTTACTCGCCTGATTACACACTATTATGCCATGTTAATTGACTGAACTCTGCATTATTTGTCCTTAAACTAGACTTTAATTGGTTCTTTGATTGATTTCTTTCCTTGTTTATGCGTGTTTGATTACTTCCCTTATTTGTTAGCCTAATTGAACACTATTTAAACCCTTTCCCCTTTCTCTTTTAGACAGACTTGAACTGTCAATACTCTCACTAAAACTTTGCTTTTTTACTCTGATTCTGTTCTCATTTGTTTCTGGTCATGTCCGGCTGAAATCCAAGGACAAGTGATTCTGGACTTAATTACTATGGTGTATTTACTTGCTTTCTTACCTAACTGGTAAGACATTCTCCCTTGGTACTTTATTCTCCATGTTTCATGATATATGTTGCTCGACCAACATGTTTAAATTCTAAGTATGATTTTACCCCTTTATATGATTCTATGATTTCATCTAGTCCCATAAAGGACACTGTTAATTGGTTATACTTTGAATAATATGAATCCTTCTAAATTCTAGTTTAATTTTTAACTTGTCTTATGCATACTATTTGCTAATCCTGCGCCTGTTCTGAACCTTTCATTCTTAGGATACTACCAGCATGAAATTAGTCAATTAATCTTAACTTGGCAGAATTGTATTTTTGCCCTACAAACTTGTTTTCTAACATGTTTTGCATCTTTCTGAACTCATGTGATAATTTGACTGATTGCCTTAGCACTTTGCCTAAATGCTTCTATGATTAAACAAGGTTGTCCTAAATACCAGCATGAACATTTAGCTTAACCAGACTTCAACTTATTTAAACTATGTGTTTGATCATGAACCTTGTTAGTTTTCTTGGTACAATTCTACCTACAAGTTCTGTGTCTTAAACTTTGTTTTTTCTAAAATCAAAATTGTTTTAAATCTGTCTCTCACTCTTTTATACGTTGTTACTCTTTTAAAAACTTCCACTCTTAGTCCCTTAAGTTCTATCCCCAACCACCCCAGTGTGAGCACTGCTCAGGGTCCATGCGAGACTCCTGTGAACTCTGACGCACTAGGAACTGGTTCCTAATCTCTTTTAAAAAATTCTGAGTGTGTGGTTCTGGTGTGAGCATTGCACTGGTTCCCTGAGGCCCTTGGTAACTTTGACACACTAGAAAGCCGGTTCTATATGTGCTATGGATTCGTCACTCATATTTGGCTATGTTGTACCTATGAAATGAGCATCGAAGTCGATTAGTTTGAAGGCCGGGTTCCCAGGTTTATTTGCGCCTAATGAAGGATCCCTATAGTGTATCATATTACTGTTATGTAATTCATTCATTATCTGGTATGTAATAACTGTGTAATAAACAGATTCTCGGGTATTTAGTAAAATGGGGAGGGGGGGGGCGGTTCTTATTTCCTTTTGTTAAAACTGGGTAGAAATCCTGCCTATAGGGTGATCATTTGTCAATACTGTATGAGTTCTACATCGTTCTTAGAAATCATGGCCATATGGTTTCATATATGCTGTTGATTCTGTTCATTTGTCAAAACTGTATAAGTTCTATGTTGTGTTTCGAAATACTGCATATAGGACTTCCGTTGGTGATGTTGATTCTGAGTTCTATATTTGTATATTAGTAATCCTGCCTATAGGATTAAAATTGCATATATAGGACCCCAATATTTGATTCATTTATTTTCTGGCAATGTGTACAATTTCTCCCCATGTACTGCTTAATAGATATCATGCCTATAGGATTCAAAATAAGTTTCAAACCTAGATATCATGCCTATAGGATTTAAGTCAGTTCAGCAATTAGAAAGCATGCTTGTACGGTTAAGGAAATACAAGGCTATGAAACATGTCTATAAAGCAAAAATAAGTTTGCGCTTAGAAATCATGTCTATAAAGTTAAAATCAGTTCGACATTAGATATAATGCATATAGGATATACTAATTGGTTCTGAATACAATCGCCACTGTCAATCACTTAGACAATATGCCTATAAGACTTAAAAATAATTCTTGATTCGAAACTGTGATTCCTTACTGAAATGCCCGGATATGTTACTGAATAAAATCAGTAGGCAAACGATAGGTCCTAACACTTGCCTTGATGAAACTACCTCTGTATATCTGTCTTCTCGCAGAGATATCCTGCCTATAGGAACTTTAAAATTAATAGCGTTTGCGTGCGTTTGTTGTTTATGTGTGGAGATCAGTATGAGCCCATATGTGCTTTATTTGAAAGTCCTATGTGTTTTTGCTTTTCGCCTAGTCTTTTACATTTTTGAGCAACCTAGGTTTGGTATAGAGCTATCCCAAATAGAGGTTCTAATACCTCCAGGGCCATAGGTAAGGGACGGGTCGTGCACGCATAGGAAATGAACTAGAATCAACTAGAGTGTTTTCGGTAACAACTTAAAGATAGTAAGCGGGTTGTAGGAAATGATATTCCGTGCGCTAAATACTATGAATAACACCCCGACTTGAGGGAGTTACAAAGTATTTCATGGGGTGATCATAAAGGCTAAAAACTTAGGACCCCCCTATTCCTATTAATTAATTTTCTTTACTTTTCCTTAAGACTAATTCACTTAATTTATGTTCGGCCGGGACCCACTGTTGTGGACCTCGAGGGGTGCCTAACACCTTCCCCCTCAAGGTAATTTGAGCCCTTACCCGATCTCTGGTGATGTAAACTGGTAATAAGAGTTATCTGCTCTAGGTTCCCTAACGCACGTTAATCCGTTAGGTGGCGACTCTCTCAATTCCAATTTCTTACCCTCTCAAAAGGAGTTGTCCCAAAAACGTCGAAACCCTATCGAAAGAAAAAAGGGGCGCGACAGCATGGCAACTCTGCTGGGGATAATTTTAGGTTCTTACCATATCGAACCTGTTTTGTGAATTAGGCTTTATACGTGTCTTTATTATTCCGTTAATACTTGCACACCCCTTCCCCTTCCCATTCTATGTGAATTTATTTGCCTATCTTCATTCATTTATAATTTCTCTTCCATGTTTTATTACTTTTAACTATGGAAACTGACTTTTCTCCTTGTTTTCTTTCTTAAATGCCTTTACAATTATTAAATATCACATTTATCATTTTTCATCGTGCAAATACTTGACAACTTGTTATTTTCTTTGGCATAAATCATGCTCAACATCATATTTCACTCGTGCATAATTAATACCATAGCAACCCTTGATGAGTGTATGCGTTCTTCCTATATCACCCTTTCGAATTTGAAAAGGCTTATTTGCGGTAAAACTAGTCGATCAGCGGTGCAGTCGACGGTTCAGTGCCTTTCCCCCTCAAGTTGTCCACTTGAGGGTACTAGTCTAGAACTCTATAGAAACCTTCCTCTAATAATAACTGTGCATGCATCATGGTCAAACCTATCCTGGGTTAATATGTTGTCTGCATAATAACCCTTTAAGGAAAACCTTGTCCAAAGTCCACCGGGGTTTTCATAATCCCAACGGACGCAACCACGATTTGTGCATTATTTGGAAAAATAAATGTAAATATGCTAATCATTAATGTGTAAGTAGCCGAATCTGTAAGGGGAAATGGTCTAACTCTATTTGTTTTGTAGAAAATGAGGCACGAAGTCCCCATGTTCGGCATGGTCCGGAACATACTACTGTTATTGCTAGATTGGTGGGAAGAACTTCAATCAAGCAAAAACATTCATGTGAAAAGGGTCCTCAGAAACTTACCTTCCTGATTAGACATCCAACCAAACAACATGTTGATCGACGCTGCTACTATGTTCTGGGACGGAGAAAGTGTTGTGTTTCATTTTGGCAACATAGAAATGACTCCTCTTTTGGAGGAAATAAGGGGATTCGCTGGACTACCTTGGCACAGTCCCGATTTATTGTTACCGGAAAATTGCACCCCTAGAGGGTTTCTCAAATGATGGGCCTAAGAAAGAATGACCACTTAGTGTGTCTGAAGAAGTCCTACATGAACGATACGTACACAACAAATCTTACCGCATCTTTCATGACGATTTCTCCATCACCTCCCTGGGTTAGATTCATTGTAGGGTCTTCGTGTTCATCGGCATGATAGTATTACCAAGAAAAAGGGACAGGATTCATACCAGACTGGCCATGGTAACCAAAGCTTTGATGGAGGGAATCGAGGGACAAACATACACTATTGTTCCTATGATTATAGCATAAATATATCAGGCTTTGGATCATTGCCAGAAAGGGGTAAAACGTTTCGGTGGTTGTAACTTGCTGCTGCAGATTTGGTTGCTAGAACATCTCCAAAGAGGCCAATACTGCAGAGAGTTTCCACGGAGATCGTGGAATGATCACATAGATTTCCATCACCCCAAAAAATAACCTTTATCCCAGACAAGTTTGCTCAATCGAAGAATGCTACAAAATGGGTACAACGTTTTGACAATTTGACCAAAGAATAGGTTCATTGGATGTTCGAATGGTTCCCTACTAGTGAATTCATCATCAGATCCAGGGATGTTCCGCATTTGGTATTGAACGGGTTAAAGGGTATACACACCTATGTTCCTATCAAGGTCATGAGATAAGCTAGCCGAAAACAAGTCATACCACGAGTCGCCAAAATGAGTCACTACATGGCAGATTTTAAAGATGATTGTAAAGACCCGTAAATGTTTTAACTAAAAACGATGCCCGGGTAGGCTCCCATGTTGTTATAACTGTAGAAATTCTTAAAAACGGACCTTTTTGAAGTAAAAGTACCCCGAAACTTAAAAGATATAATTTCCCAAAATTGCGCGGATCTGCGGTCCACTATGCGATTACAGATCAGGTATGTGAACCACATAGTGGTCGCGTACCTGGATAGGTGTTTTCCATTTCAAGGACAGCTATGCGGCCCAAGATGCGATCACATTTGATAATGTGGGCCGCATAGTTGTCACATTCCTACACCTTGACTCTTGCGGAGGGAGTTATGCGACGCACTATGCGATCGTATAACAGGTATGCGGACCGTGTAGTGGTCGCATACCTGGGCAGCCTGCTCTCTTTTTTGGCCCATCTCAAGGCCATTTATGCGACAGGAATGCGAACTGCATCGCATTCCTGACCGCATTTCTTGCTTCGGGGCTTCTAATTTCTGATTTTTAAAACCCGACCCCTAGTTTAATAAAAAAACCCTCCCGTTCATTTTTTAACATCTATCTGACTAAAATAGAGAGAAGGGAGAGTGAGTTTAGTTAGAGAAAGTCATCTCTTTCATCAAATCAGCCCACCACCTCTACTCAGGCTTTGAAATCTTCGAGTAGTCGTTTTCTTCTTCAGCACAAGAGGCGAGTCTTCATCCTATTTCCCCAAATTCTCAGATTTTAGTTAAGAATAAAACACACATAGGTTGGTTCTTGAGGATGAAAGTTAAGACCTTGCATGAATGTGAATAGTCTTCCATAATCTAGTAAAGGGAAGCAAGTTAGAGTAGTATTTCACTAAAAATTGTTTAGTTCATCTAAGGGATCACATAGTGTTTGATAAAATGCCCAAATGAGTTCATGATTTCTAAATCTGAGTCTAAACATGTCATCTTGTCAATTAGATTGAAGGCGTTAGAAGGTCCGGTGGTTTGAGAATAGATATTGAAGGGAAATTCTGACTCGAGGTATGTATGGCTAGCTTTAATCCTTGTAGAGTCCCCTTGTGTGTGTCCGAGCATTCGGTATGTATTTCGGGTTTGATTGTGTTTGAATCAGATGTTTTATTATGATGATATGAAGGGTTCTGTTCTCTAAATGCCTTAGTTGATTTTCCATGCCACCATGCTATGTGAGATTGTGAACTGTGATTCCTTATACTTACTCTATCATGTGAAATACTCGCCATATGCTTGAATATCTCGGTATGAAAGGAAGTGCTACCAAATGAACGAAATGATAACGAACCCAATTGTTGAATGTATCAAAGTGCTAAAGGGTGTATAACAAACGATGGAAAGGAAATGTGGGTTGATTTAATTAAGCTAATTGATTATGGCATATCGTACATGACTCACTGTTTGGTAAAAGTTATTGTGCCCTTGATTTCACATGGTTGTTTGGTTGTTATGAATTTATACTCTTGATAATATAAATCCTTATAATTGAATTATTGGCTATTGTTGCTATCAATGTGATTGTACGGTGGGATCCGGTTGCGCGCCGCAACACGCGAAATAAGGGTGGTATGTTGAGAAGTAATAAGGGTGGAATGTGATTGTACAGTGAGATCGGGTTGCACGCTGCAATAGGTGAAATAAGGATGATATGTTGAGAAGTAATAAGGGTGGAATGTTATTGTACGGTGGGATCGGGTTGCACGCCACAATAGAAGAAATAAGGGCGGAATGATGAGAAGAAATTAGGGTGGATTATGAAGAAGCTGTAAAAACCTAATTTGTGATTCTCTGTATCTCTGTGCAACAATCATTTGGTTTCTTTGACTGCTTCTATCTGTGCAGTGCTTGTAACTTAGAGTAAAGTTTGTTCATATATACTAGTAGTATTCCATGGTACTAACATCCCTTTTTCCAGGGCGCTACATCTTTTATCTGGATGTAGGTGGTTCTATAGCAGGTAGCTCTGTCTGCCGATAGTGGTGCCCTCTCTTCATCCCTTCAGCAATATTGGTGAGCCTCATTCCTCACAGGGATGTGCGTAGTCCATGTTAACTTTTTTGTATATTTTGGTTCTCTTAAGGTATAGCCGGGGCCTTGTTGCGGACAAGTATGTATACTCTTCCCGTACCTTTAGGGTCTCCGTAGACACTGTGTGGGTTGTATAAATTTTGGGGTAGTAGTTGTAATTGTTCGTAATCGTGGTCCCGTATTGGAAATGTTGTGCTTAGTTTGTATATTTTGGAATTACCAAATGATGAAGCTTTAAAAGCGGAAAATGGATTTATGTTGTAAATTCATACTTTGGTTCCATTTGCTATTTCATTTATCGATCGGTATATTATAAACACGGGGTAATGCGTTGGGTAGGAGAGGCAATCTAGGTCCGCTTGACCGGGATCATCCGGTTAGGCGCCGGTCTCATCCCTCGATTTTGGGGCGTGGCAAACTTGGTATCAGAGCCTATGGTTTTAAAAATGTCCTAGGATGTCTCGGAGCTGTGTCTAGTAGAGCCCTTCTTATCGGTGTGTTGTCGACCACATCTATAATTAGGGGACTGCATGGACATTTAGGAAAGTACCCATTTATTGTTATTCTATATCGTGCGATGTGGTGAAAGGTGAGGTTGTCTATCTCTAACTCGTGCGATGTCCCAATTTTCAGTAAATGGCACCCAAGAAGAGAGATCGACTCGATCTAGAGGCCAATACCACCCCAAGTGTGGCCATAAATTCTCAATCTGATAGTGCGGGTGAGGACAATCCCCCGACCATGAATCAACTTGACTCCTCCATTCCTGGCCAGACTATTCCAGTTCCTGCTCCAGTGGAGGGTGCTACGATCCCTCCCGTTGATATTCCTGATCCTCCTCGAGCCCCAGCTGCGAGTCAAGGTATTTCTGATTGGGACATCAGGGGAGCTATTCAGATATTGACATAGTTGGTTTCCTCTCAGGCCTAGAGATCAAATATTTCCCCCGCACTTTTGAGTGAGCAAGGGGATTCTTCAGGTTCCAGAGTCAACCAGTTTCTATGGTTAGACCCTCCAGAGTTCACAGGCACCGACCCAGAGGCCGATCCTCAGGAGTTTATAGACGCGATGTACAAGACCCTCCGGGTTATGAGGGCTACTGAGACAAAGGGAGTTGAGTTAGCTTCCTATCGTCTATAGGGAGCAGCATATTCATGGTTCGAGATGTGGGAGAGTTCCCGTGGAGAGGGGAACCCTACGACGAGGTGGGATGAGTTTGTAGATGCTTTTATGGATCATTTCTTGCCTGCCGAGACTAGGGCAGCCTGTACTGCAGAGTTCGAGGTTCTCAAACAGGGTAATAGGAGTGTGTGGGAGTACCATATGGAGTTCGTGCGCTTGTCCAAGTATGCTATCCACATGATGCCGACTATGTAGGCCAAAGTTCGTCGGTTTGTTCAGGGCCTTAGTCCCTTGGTTGTCAGTGAAGCTACTTCAGCTGCTCTGCATTCAGATATGAACTATGGGAAGATTATGGGATTCGCCCAAGCTACAGAGGCTCAGAAATTGAAGATAAGGATGGAGATAGAGAATAGTAGTAGAGCCCAGTTAACGGGCAACTCTGGGAGTTCACTTGGAGCACGGAAGTCAGCCCTGGGAAGAGGGTCATTAGGGCAATCTCAGTCCTATGCTTAGTCCTCAACCAGTACACCGCCATCAGGGCATAATTATTAGCAGGGAGGTCGCTTTGGACAAGGTTCAGATAGCAGGGGGTTCCATCAATCGGGTCGTCTAGTTGGGAGGTTCTAGCAACAGCGGAGGGCCCCATGCCCTAAGTGTGGGAGCTTTCATTCTGAGCCATGTTACTTGGACATACCGATATGTTATAGATGCGGAGTGAGATGCCATGTTCAGCGAGACTGTTGTGCACCCAGTCAGGGCACAGGTAGGGGTACTACTAAGCCATCCCGTTCTTCAGCCTATATATCTTCAGCACGCCCCCCCAGCTTGCGGCCCTATAGCTTGAGCAGGGCGGGGTGAAGCTAGGGGTGGGGCACGGGGTCAAGGGGGACCTAGTCGGTTCTATGCTTTGAGTTATCGCCAAAGTGCAGAGGCTTCTCCAGATGTTGTCACAGGTATTCTGACTGTTCAGTCCCATGATGTGTATGCTCTTATTGATCGCGGATCTTCCTTATCACATGTTACCCCTTTTGTTGCTTTGAGTTTTGGGCTAGAACCAGAACAGCTTCACGAGCCGTTCTCTGTGTCGACTCCAGTTGGTGACTCTATTACGGCCGTGCGAGTCTATAGGAATTGTGTTGTCACGGTGCGTGGTCAGGATACCACGGCCGATCTTATTGAGTTAGAAATGGTATATTTTGATGTAATTATAGGGATGTATTGGCTCTATTCGTGTTTCCCAAACTCGACTGCCGAACCTGAATTATGAAGCTTGAGTTTCCTAATGAACCAATTATCGAGTGGGAGGGGAATAATGTGGTGCCAAGAGGTAAGTTTATTTCCTACCTTAAGGACTCAAAGATGATCAGAAAAGGGTGCTTCTACCATTTGGTCCTGGTTACGGACACCACTTCATAGATGCCTGCTCCCGAGTCCGTGCATGTTGTAAATGAATTTCTTGAAGTATTTCCGGATAATCTTCCTGGGGTTCCACTGGATAGAGAGATCGATTTTGGTATTGATATATTGCTAGATACGCAGCCAATATCTTTTCCCCCCTACGGAATGGCGCCGGCAAAATTGAGGGAGTTAAAGGAGAAATTGAAAGATCTATTAGAAAAGGGTTTCATTAGGCCAAGTGTGTTGCCTTGGGGTGCACCGGTTCTGTTTGTCAAAAAGAAAGATGGGTCGCTCCGGATGTGTACTGACTATCAGCAGCTCAACAAGTTCACCATAAAAAACAAATACACATTGCCGCAGATAGATGATTGGTTCCACCAGTTGCAAGGTGCTAGGTTCTTCTCAAAGATTGATTTATGGTCCAGGTATCATCAGTTGAAGATCTGGGAGCAGGATGTTCCTAAGACCGCCTTTAGGACTCGTTATAGGCACTTCGAATTCTTCGTGATAGTCTTCATCGACGATATCCTTGTTTATTCTCAAAGTCATGACGATCATGCTAATCACTTCAGGGTAGTTCTGTAGACTCTCCATCAGCGCCAGTTATATGCAAAGTTCTCAAAGTGTGAGTTTTGGCTAGAATCAGTCACCTTTTTGGGCCATGTTATTTCCAGGGAAGGGATTCGAGTGGATCCCCAAAAGATAGCAGCAGTGAAGGATTGGCCTAGGCCAACGACCCCGACGAAGATTCGCAGTTTCTTGGGTTTAGCTGGATATCGTCGGATATTCGTAGAGGGATTCTCTACTATCTCCACCCCATTGAATAAGTCGATGCAGTTTACGGTTAAGTTTCAATGGTCCGATGCTTGTGAAAAGAGTTTTCAAGAATTGAAATCAAGATTGACTTCGACACCAATGTTGACCTTGCCGGAAGGTTCAGAAGGGTTTGTGGTGTATTGTGATGCTTCAAGGGTTGGTTTGGGGTATGTATTGATGCAATGTGGTAAGGTAATAGCGTATGCTTCTAGGCAGCTGAAAAATCACGAGAAGAATTACCCGACGCATGATTTGGAGCTCGCGACGGTTGTGTTTGCATTGAAATCTGGCGGCATTATCTTTATGGGGTCCATGTGGACGTGTTCACAGACCACAAAAGTCTTCAGTATTTATTCAAACAGAATGAGTTGAACTTAAGGCAGCGGAGGTGGTTAGAATTTCTCAAGGATTATGATATGGATATTTTGTACTCATCCAGGGAAGTCGAACGTGGTAGCCGACACTCTTAGTCGGAAATCCATGGGTGGCCTGGCTTATTTGGAAGCAGGTATAAGGCCTTTGGCTCGGGAGGTTTATTAGTTGGCCGGTCTAGGGGTCTGTCTTTCGGCCTCATATGAGGGGAATGTCGTGGTGCGTAATGGAGTGGAGTCTTCACTTGTAGCGAAAGTAAAGGGAAAGCAATTCAGGGATCCAGCTTTGGCACAGTTGAGGGAAGCAATTTTGAATCATAATATTTCAGGATTTTCACTCGGCAATGATGACGGTGTTTTGCGGTGCCAAGGGAGGCTATGTGTTCTGGATGTGGATAATCTTCCGGAGAGGGTTATGGTGGAGGCTCACAATTGCAGGTATTCCGTACACCCAAGCTCTATGAAAATGTATCGCGATCTCAAGGAGATTTAATGGTGGAATGGTATGAAGAGGGGTGTGGAGGACTTTGTGGCTAGGTGTCCGAATTGTCAGCAAGTGAAGGCCGAGCACCAGAGGCCCGTGGGTTGGCACAACTCATGGAAATACCAAATGGGAGATGATCAATATGGACTTTGTGGTGGGGCTACCCCGCACTCAGCGCAAGTTCGACCCAATTGGGGTAATAGTGGATCAGCTCACGAAGTCGGCGCATTTCCTGCCAGTCAAGTCCACTGATACTGCAGAACGGTACGCTTAGTTGTATATCAAAGAAATAATCAGGCTCCATGGCACTCTAGTATCTATTATCTCGGATCGAGGGGCCTAATTCACAACTAACTTTTGGAAGGAATTTCAGCAAGGATTGGGTACGCAGGTAAATCTCAGCACAGGTTTCCAACCGCAGACAGACGGCCAGGCAAAGCGGACTATTCAGATTCTTGAACACATGTTACGAGCTTGTGTATTAGATTTCAAGGGTTGCTAGGATGATCACTTGCCGCTTATAGAATTTGCTTACAATAACAGTTTCCATGCTAGTATTCAGATGGCTCCATTTGAGGCATTATACGGAAGGAGGTGTAGATTGCCGATCGGTTGGTTCGAGGTTGGTGAGGCGGAATTTCTAGGATCGGACCTTGTGCACCAAGCTATGGAACAGTTAGAGTCATTCTGGAGAAGATGAAGACTGCTTAGAGTCTCCAGAAATCCTATGCGAACATTCGTCGAAGAGGTTTGGAGTTTCAAGTAGATGATTGGGTATTTTTGAAGGTGTCTCCCAGGAAGGGAGTAATGCGGTTTGGGACGAAAGGGTAGGTCAGGTAGCGTATAGGCTGGAATTTCCACCTGAAATGTCATTAGTGCATTCAGTGTTTCATGTGTCCATGCTAAAGAAGGTAATTGGAGATCCAGTAGCCATCGTGCCAGTTGAGACCACTGAAATTAATGAAGAATTATCATATGAAGAGGTTCTGGTTGCTATTCTTGATAGGCAAGTTCGTAGGTCGAGAAACAAAGAGGACACTTTTGGTTAAAGTATTATGGCGGAATCAACAAGTCGAAGAAGCCACGTGGGATACGGAAAATAAAATGAAAGAGAAATATCCCCATTTGTTTGAATAAGTCTAGTAGTGGTCGTGAGAACTGCCTTCTCTATGCAATTACACCCTTGTGTCAAATTTTGTGCAAGAACACCCCACTCCTCTAATTATCCTACTATTGTAACTTCTCAAAGTGGTACCACATTTGTAGATGTTATTAATAGGTGCAAGAACACCCCACCGAATTATGTGCAAGCTGTTGGAGTAAATAAATGTGTGAAATTGGTTAAAAGTGAATTTCGGGGGCTCTCTGGCAGGTAGATAGGCCTAATTACAAAGGAAACTTTGGCAAATGTTTTGGAAAATATCGAAGTTAATGAAAGTTGGGGGTTGGCATCTTGTGTTTTCATACCCAAATGATTCCCCGATCCACATTCGAGGACGAATGATTTTAAGTGGGGGAGGATTTAAGGACCCGTAAAAATATTAACTAAAAATGACGCCCGTGTAGGCACCCATTTTGTTATAACTGTAGAAATTCTTAAAAATTGACCTTTTTAAAGTAAATGTACCTCGGAACTTAAAAGATATAATTTCCCAGAATTGTGCGGATCTGCGGTCCACTATGCGATCGCAGATAAGGTATGCGGACCGCATAGTGGTCGCATACCTGGACAGTTGCTGCCCATTTTAAGGACAATTATTCGGCCGAAGATGCGATCGCATTTTTATAATGCGGGCCGCATAGTTGTCACATTCCTGCACCTTGACTCTTGCGGAGGGAGTTATGCGATGCACTATGCGATCGCATAACAGGTATGCGGACCGCATAGTGATCGCATACCTGGGTAGCCTGCTCTCCCTTTTGGCCTAGCTAAGGGCCTTTTATGCGACAGGAATGCGGACCGCATTCCTGACCGCATTTCCTGCTTCGGGACTTCTAATTTCTTATTTTTAAAACGCGACCACTAGTTTAATAAAACATCCCTCCCCTTCATTTTTAACATCTATCTGACTAAAATAGAGAGAATGTAGAGTGAGTATAGTGAGAGAAAGTCATATCCTTCATCAAATCAGTCCACCACCTCTACTCAAGCCTGGTAAGTTCGAGTAGTCGTTGTCTTCTTCACCACAAGAGGCGAGCCTTCACCCTATTACCCCAAATGCTCAGATTTTAGTTAAGAAGAAGACACACATAGTTTGGTTCTTGAGGATGAAAGTTAAGACCTTGCATGCATGTGAATAGTCAAAGGGAAGCAAGTTAGAGTAGTCTTTCACTAAAAAGGGTTTAGTTATAAATTATATTGAAGGCGTTAGAAGGTCCGGTGGTCTGAGAATAGATATTGAAGGAAATTCTGACTCGAGGTATGTATGGCTAACTTTAATCATTGTAGAGTCTCCTTGTTGGTGTCCGAGCATTTAGTATGTATTCCGGGTTTGATTGTGTTTGAATCAGATGTTCTATTATGATGAGATGAAGGGTTTTGTTCTCTGAATGCCTTAGTTGATTTTCTATGCCACCATGCAATGTGAGATTGTGAATTGTGATTCCTTGTACTTACTCTATCATGTGCAAAACTCGCCATATGCTTGAATATCTCGGTATGAAAGGAAGTGCTACCAAATGAACGAAATGATAACAAACCCAATTGTTGAATGTATCAAAGTGTTAAAGGCTATGTAACAAACAATGGAAAAGAAATGTGGGTTGATTTAATTAAGCTAAATGATTATGGCATATCGTACATGACTCACTGTTTGGTAAAAGTTATTGTGCCCTTGATTTCACATGGTTGTTTGGTTGTTATAAATTTTTACTCTTGATGATAGAAATCCTTGTAATTTGATTATTGGCTGTTGTTGCTATCAATGTGATTGTACAGTGGGATCGGGTTGCACCGCAACAGGAAAAATAAGGGTGGTATGTTGAGAAGTAATAAGGGTGGAATGTGATTTTACGGTGGGATCCGGTTGCGGACCGCAACAGGTGAAATAAGGATGATATGTTGAGACGTAATAAGGGTGAAATGTGATTGTACGGTGGGATCAGGTTGCACGCTGCAACAGAAGAAATAAAGGTGTAATGATGAGAAGAAATAAGGGTGGACTATGAAGAAGCTGTGAAAACCTCATTTGTGATTCTCTGTATCTCTGTGCAATAATTGTTTGGTTTCTTTGACTGCTTCTATCTGTGCTCTGCTTGATTTTACTTAGAGTAAAGTTTGTTCATACATATTAGTACTATTCCATGGTACTAACGTCCCTTTTGCCGGGGGCGCTACATCGTTTATATAGATGTAGGTTGTTCTATAGTCCGCCAATAGTGGTGCCCTCTCTTCATCCCTTCAACAGTACCGGTGAGCCCCATTCCTCTCGGGGCCGTGCGTAGTCCATGTTAACTTTTTTGTATATTTTTCTTCTCTTAAGGTATAGCCGGGGCCTTGTTGCCGGCAGCTATGTATACTCTTCCCGTACCCTTAGAGGCTCCGTAGACACTGTGTGGGTTGTATACATTTTGGGGTAGTAGTTGTAATTATTCGTAATCGTGGTGCCGTATTGGAAATGTTGTGCTTTGTTTATATACTTTGGAATTACCAAATGTTGAATCTTTAAAAGAGGAAAATGGACTTATGGACTTATGGCTAGGAAAGGAAATCCAAGTCCGCTTGACCGGGATCATCCGGTTAGGCGCCGGTCTCGTCCTTCGTTGTTAGGTCATGACAATGATGTGGCATCTGAAGATCATTGTGGAAAGGGACACCATCGAGCCAGATCGATACCACGCGGGTCAAGTGTACTTCTACCCATTATGGTTTGATGACAGCATAGCAGGAATAATCGGGCCAGGAGTCGTTAGGGAAACAAGGTCATAGATGAGGTTGCTGAAGAACAAGTGATGTATAACAGACCGCGCAAAAGAATTCATGCGTCCGAGGCAGAGCATTTGGAACAACACAAGATTGATATGGAGTCAATTAATGAATGGAGGGAAATGGCTACTAGGTCAACGGAAAGGTTGGAGTATCTGGAGCAGGGTTTAATGGAGTTAAAGGGGAAGATGAGGAAAAGAGTCATAGACTGTCAGAATGCAAAGGGTAACGAGGGAGGACATCTAGCAAGGGCATACCTGCTATTGTACATGCGCGACCTGAGGAACCTGATCGATTGAGCCAAGAAAGCCAATCCTGGAGAACGTCTCTATGGGACCGATTAGATTAGGTTTATTTGGTTTAGAATCACTTTTCGAATGTAATAAGGCTAACGCCATTAGTGACTCTTTGGTTTATTATCATTTTAGGTTCGTCTTATTTATTACATTAATGAAATGAGGTAATTATTGGCAATAAATTTCTCAAAATCTACTTGTCACTAGGCCTACCTCGGGCACAACGAGGCTCCGAAATTAGGACGCGAATTTACATTTTCGCAATATGTGCTTAAATACTGCAAATATTTTTCCATAATTCTTACTGACTTGGTTACCTTTTTGTTTTTCTCTCTTTTTGATTATTCCCATCCCCAAGGTTGGTCACACATAAAGCATCATCAACATATCACACTAGATCTAGAGGCCCTCTACCTCTTCCTCCTCCAAGTAATCCGAAGATCAAGGGAAAAGCTAATATGGACGATATGAGTAGTGTCAGGAAGGACAACGCTACACATGCTGAGAATCTAGAAACTTCCGATGGTCGGAGTACTCCGACACCAAATGATTTTGTCTTATGGCTGGATCAAAAAATTACTTGAATTGCAAGGTGAGCTTGAGTAGGTCCGCAACTTGGCAAACCTCTCCCTCACATTAAACGTCACAGACATTAACCAACCAAATACCCAAAACCCAATACCTCCTCAAAACACACCAAACCAACGCTCGCAAAATCCTCCTGCACCCTACCAATATGCAACACCTCCTCAAAATCCTAATTCTTTACCCATACCGAAACCCCCTAAACACCAGCATCTCTCGACTCAATATTCGCAAACGACTTATCACACTCCTCATAATAACCCACAGCCTATCCCCAATCCTAAAAATTCAACCAATGATCACCACTACACCCAAACCCCCGACATTCATCAAAACAATCCCATATATGTGGAAACCCTACCACACTCCACTCAACCAATCTCATATACACCAGAATCCGCCGAGAAGGACCTGCTCATTAAGAACATGGAACATGAGCTCAAGAAGCTCACAAGCTGAGTTCAAGGTGTTGAAGGAGGCAAAGGAATTGAAGGACTGAATTATGAGGACTTGTGTGGAACTACCAGAGGGTTACAAACCTCCTAAGTTCGAGATGTTTGACAGAACAGGCGACCCAAAGGTACATTTAAGAATATACCGTGACAAGCTCATATGGGTTGGAAAGGACGAAAGGATTCGCATAAAGCTGTTCATGAGAAGCCTCACTAGAGATGCCATGTCTTGGTACATAAGTCAGAATCTGAAGAAATGGGATAATTAGGTAAGCATGGCATCAGACTTCATGGATAGATTCAGGTTCTATACAGAAAATGCACCAGATGTCTTCTACATACAGAACCTCAAGAGAAGCCAACAGAGACTTTCCGCGAGTATGCTACTCGGTGAAGGTCGGAAGCAGCAAAGGTCAGGCCGACATTGGAAGAAGAGCAGATGAACAAGTTCTTTGTCAGAGCTTAGGATAAAAAATATTATGAAAGGTTAATGGTCATTGAGAATCACAAGTTCTCTGACATCATCAATCTCGGAGAAAGGATTGAAGAAGGTATTAAGAGCTGAATGGTAATAAATTTTGAAGCGCTGCAGGCCATGAACAAAGCATTACAATCAGGAGGCCTATCAGATAAGAAAGAAGTAGGGACAGTAATGGTAGCCCAAGGTTCGAAATCTCCATTCGTATACCAAACACCTCCACCCGCATACTAACCTTTACCTCCCAGATATCCTCAACCCACCACCACCTACCACACTTATAACATTGACCCCGCCTACTATCATTCACCTCCAGTTTGTTAAAATTATCAAAAACCCAGGCCCAATTTCGATCGCAAACCACCCAGACAATACACCGTTATTGTTGAACCCATCAACCTGTTGTATGAAAGATTAAAGGCTGTCGGGTATGTCACCCATATTCCTACTGTTGCCATGGAAAACTCCTCCCAATGGGTCAACCCAAACAGTACGTGTGCATACCATTCCGGCATGAAGG
This sequence comes from Nicotiana undulata, assembly GCA_005239495.1. NCBI lineage: Eukaryota > Viridiplantae > Streptophyta > Magnoliopsida > Solanales > Solanaceae > Nicotiana > Nicotiana undulata. The sequence goes on along the minus strand of ML264813.1, from coordinate 15,057 downwards.
GACATACCATTGATGTGCCGCACTCTGAAAGACAAGATCCAGACGTTGATTGATACCAAGGTCATACAGGCAAATGAAGCCACACCCAATGTACGTAATAATCCCCTCCCATATCACAGCGGTAAAGGAGTCAACGTAATAGAAAATGATGAAGAATGGGATCCTGAGGGGTCAATCGAGCTTATTCGGGAATGTGACGACCCTATGAAACTTGTTGTCACACTCACTCCTATTGTGGTACAGATACAGCTGCCACTTGAAGTTGAGGTAGCGGCATCAACTACGTTTGAAGTAGAAGTGACACCACCTACAACTACACCTACTCTATTTGAGGTAGAAGTAACCACACCTTTCACTGTGACGGTGGCATCCACACCACCCTTCAAATCCAATGTCGTACCTTGGGATTATGTTGCCGAAGCTATGAGGAAAGGGAAAGCACATACGGAAGAGTCCGGCGCTGCACAAGGGATGACCAGAACTGGAAGAATCTATACACCTGAGCATTTGGGAGGAACAAGTAAGGAAGCTGCTGCCAAACAACCCATCATTGAAACCGGTCCAGATGATCTCTAGAGGAAAGTACAAGCAAGGGAATACTCTGTGGTAGACCATCTGAATAAAACTCCCTCTCAGATATCCATCCTGTCGTTGCTACAAAATTCTGAGGCACATAGGAATTCTATGATGAAAGAATTGAATGAAGCATATGTACCGAACAATATTACCAGCGGAGAAATGGCCAACATGGTGGGGCAAGTGCTGGAGAGCCATAAGATCACTTTTCACGAAGATGAGTTTCCACCTAAAGGATTGAGCCATAATAGGGCACTGCACATCACAGTTTAATGTGAAGATAATTCCATCGCCAGAGTTCTAATAGACGGAGGGTCCAACCTCAACATTTGTCCACTGGTTACTCTGAAAAGGTTAGGCAAAGGTATACATAGAATACGAGCAGGAACTATGAATGTGAAGGAGTTCAATGAGTCACAAAGAGCCACAATTGGAGAAACTAATTTATGTTTGCAGTTGGGTCCTACCTAGTTCGATGTTGAATTTCATGTGCTAGACATATCCGCCTCATACAATATATTGTTGGGACGACCTTGGATACATGTCGCTGGGGCTGTTGCAAAACACAAGGCTATGAAATTTGAACGGAACCATCAGGAAGTGATCATCCATGGAGAAGGAAGCAATCCCATTTACACCAATCAGACTGTTCCGGTAGTGAAGAACAAAAAGAATTTAGGTGGAGAAACTTAATATCGCATCGAGCGTGTTAACGCAATCGAGAAGGATAAGTGGTGGAGTATAAAAATAGAAAGCATATTGGCATGGAGAGGGTATGAACTTGGTAAGGGGCTTGGTAAGAATCTTCAAGGTATCGCCAAACCAATACAGCCGAAATGTCATGGAACAACCTTTGGGATTGGATATCCGTATACCTGGCAAGAGTATAATGATTGGTCGCCACCATAGCGTGGTCCATATTACCCTCTTGAGCAATGTTGCATTTGAGCCAATCCTTTTATTAGGTCGATACAATATGGGGATCTGAAGAAGAAGAAGAGTTGGTTGCGCTAAGGAATTTGTTCTTAGAAGATCAAGATATTGATTGCAGTGTGGTAGTTGAGGAGGAGGAGGAAGAAGGCCTCACAATCCAGACAGTGGAGAAGGGAGCATTTCTGAAGAACTGGACCGCTACACCATCAAGGGCACGATGAGTCTCGGGATAGCATGACTGCTAGCATCATTTATTTTTGAAAACAATTCTTCTTGATCATTTTGCTTTAAACAATATTTTCAGTGTTTCATTTCGAGAAACATTATTTGAGTTATGGAAAATCGCTTTGTTTGACATTTTAATATTTACCACTGGCTGGATGTTTTATTATTACTATTTTTCTTTCATATATTTCTCTCTAAAACATTATTATTTCTTACTTTGATGAACCAACGAGTGTGACATATAATGACATAATGCAACATAAGGACACTAACTCAGAGGAAATAGAAGAAGAAGATGTAATACCTGAGGAAATTATCACAGAAGTTGAGAATTTTGAGAACAAGCCCAAGTCCAACCTGGACGAAACCGAGATAGGCAATTTAGGAGATTCTGAAACCATCAAGGAAACTCGCATAAGCATCCACTTGTCACCGTCAGAGAAAGAAGAGTACACTCACTTCCTGAAAAGAGTATGGGGATATCTTTTCATGGCCATACGATGATATGACAGGGCTGAGCACATCCATAGTAGCTCACAAGTTACCTACAAATCCAATGTGTCCTCCAGTGAAGCAGAAACTCAGAAAGTTCAAGCCAGACATGAGTTTGATGATCAAGGAAAAACTCACCAAGCATATCAAAGCCAAAGTCCTCAAGGTAGTTGATTACCCAACCTGGTTATCCAACATTGTACCAATTCCAAAGAAAGATGGAAAAGTCAGGGTTTGTGTCAAATATCAGGATCTAAACAGAGCAAGTCCCAAGGATGATTTCCCACTACCAAATATACATATTCCGATTGACAAATGCGCCAAGCATGAACTCCAATCCTTTGTGGATTGCTTCGCGGGTTATCATCAGATTTGGATGGACAAAGAAGACGCAGAGAAAACAACTTTCATTATACCATGGGGGTGTATTGCTACAAAATGATGTCATTCGGTCTGAAGAATGCTGGGGCCACCTACATGAGGGCCATGACAACCATTTTCCATGATATGATACATAAGGAAATAGAGGTGTATGTTGATGATGTCGTCATAAAATCCAAGAAATACACATATCACATAATAGACTTGAGGAAGTATTTTGACCGGCTGTGAAAGTACAATCTAAAGTTGAATCCCGCAAAATGTGCATTCGGGGTTCCTGACGGAAAATTATTGGGTTTCATCGTCAGCCACCGAGGAATAGAGCTGAACCCGTAAAAGGTTAAAGCTATCCAGGAACTACCACCACCAAGGAACAAGAAGGACGTGATGAGTTTCTTGCGATGCCTCAATTACATCAGCCGCTTCACAGCGTAGTCCACAGTGATATGTGAACCAATTTTCAAAATGCTGAAGAAGTATGCCGCAACTAGTTGGACCAAGGATTGTCAAAAGGCTTTTGACAAAATCAAGGAATACCTATCCACACGACCAGTCTTAGTCCCGCCAGAACCTGGTAGACCACTACTACTCTACCTTGCAGTGTTAGATGGGGCTTTCGATTATGTTTTGGGGAAGCATGACGAGACGAGAGGAAAGGAGCAAGCCATATATTACTCGAGTAAGAAATTCACACCATATAAAGCACGGTATTCTCTGCTAGAACACACTTGCGGGGCTCTGACCATGATAGCTCAGAAGCTAAGGCACTACTTCTGTGCCTATACTACATACCTCATATCAAGAATGGATCCCCTGAAGTACATCTTTCAGAAGCCTATGCCAACCGGGAAGCTGGACAAGTGGAAAATATAGATGAGTGAGTTCGATATCATCTATGTAACTCAGAAGGAAGTGAAAGGACAAGCATTGGTAGATCATCTTGCTGAAAATCCTGTAGGAGGAGAATAAGAACCCCTAAAAACGTATTTTCCCGACAAAGAGGTATCATTCGTAGGTGAGGACATTGTTGAAGCCTACGACGGTTGGAGAATGTTTTTCGACGGAGCTCCAAATTTTAAAAGAGGCGGTATCGGAGTCGTCTTGGTATCAAAAATCGGTCAGCATTATCCGGTGTCTGCAAAACTCAGGTTCCCTGCAACAACAATATTGCGGAATATGAAGCTTGCATATTAGGGCTCAAGTTGGCTGTTGACATGAATATTCAGGAACTGCTGATGATCAGTGATTCATACCTGCTGGTACATCAGGTACAAGGAGAGTGGGCTACAAAAAACACCAAAATACTATTGTATCTACATCATGTACAAGGGATGAAGAAAAGGTTAACTAAGATAGAATTCTGGCATGTCCCCAAAATTCAGAATGAATTTGTAGCCGCATTGTCCACTTTGTCTTCAATGATACAACATCCAAACAAGAATTTCATTGATCCCATCCCGGTGAGAATCCATAATCAACCGGCATAATGTGCTCATGTTGAAGAAGAAATGGATTTAAATCCCTTGTTCCACGACATCAAAGAATATTTGGAAAAAGGAGAATACCCGGAGCATGCAAACCATACCCAGAAACGCACACTTCAGAGGCTGTCCAATCACTTCTTCCAAAGCGGAGGAATTTTGTATGTGTACGCCTAAATTTGGAGGGGCCAATTTTATGTTGATATTCTATAGCTTACCCATACGAGGTCTCAAGTTTAACTCCTAGTTCGACCTCGGAGCCTCGATCATCCTCGACCCTAAAAGACACGAGCCTAGAATAAACATAGGGAATGACGCGGGGATGAAGGCAGACTACTCTGTAACGAAGTACGATTCCGTACTTGGGCATTAACTAGCTAAAATCAATCAAAAGCTTTGTAATAAATGTTGATGTACTATGTCAGGTTCCTCCCTGCTATATAAAGGGAGCCCTTGTCATTTTGTAAAGACACAATATATTGAATACAAGACACAAGAACATTCTCTACTTTAATACCAAACATCCCCTATTCCTCTTTATTGGCTCATTTACTTACATTTATCGCTTTCTATTACTTGTTCTTCATTTATAGCTTATCATGGATCATAAATAGTGTATCTCAAGGCCTTTAAGCTTGTTATAGCTCCACCGACCATCCGAACGAGGCCCCGAACCTCGGTCTCAGGACCCTCGAGGTCGACGTTGAGCCTTCGACTTAAGGCGTTCTGGTTTGCTTTCCTTCAGCTTTCTAACCGTTTTCTCACTGTTTTATCCTAACGCGTTTATCTATAACCGTTCAATAACTGGTATTAAGATAGATCACGTATTTTTAGAACCACACAACTAAATATAATTGTAATTACCATTTTCACAGTAAACAATTTGGCGCCCACCTTGGGGCTAAAAATATTAGTGATTATTTAGTGCTGGTTCGTTAAAAAACGCAAGTTATCTTTTCACACTTTTTCTTGTCCAAAGAATCTTCGATTTCAGGTCAGAATGTCCAACTCAGCGAGTGCATACAAAGCAGGAGCTTTGAGGGATTTGGAAGGAATGATGTGAGCGTTCCGAATGCCGGTGTACCGTCGCTGGGCCTTAGCATCATAGCAAAGCCGACCCCCGAGAGCATAGACTCGAGTAACGACTGGAACGACAACATCAACCTTCACACCAACTGGAACGTGTATCAAAAATGCAATGACCAACCCTATCATCGTTAGAATACTTGGAGACCTCGCCAGAAAAATAGAGTCAAGACTTCTAGAGAGAAAGCCAGAATCACGGAACTTGAGGTATCAACCTTACGTCGAAAATAGAAAGAGCATCACAAGGGCCAACGAGTCCCAAGACAAATTTAAAACGGACCAAAGCAGGATAGCAGAAAAAGCTAGGTCCAATAGGTACACGAAGCCAACAAGGGTGCTCCACTCAAACCGATACAACTTCGGGGGCGACGTTTCGAGCATCATATCAGCCATGGGTAGAATTAGAGATACCAGATGGCCAAAGCCCGTATCGTCGGACCCCTCTCAGAAGGACCCTAACCTAGTATGCGAGTTTCACGGTACTCAAGGTCATCGAGCCGAGGATTGCAGGAACCTTCATAAAGAAGCAACCCGGTTTGCCAGCAAAGGTTATCTACGAAGATTTGCCTGCAGCCAAGTCGAGGATCTCCCTGGGGGAAAAATAGTAGCTCGAAAGGACGAATCAAGAAAGCTCCATCACTCCGTATACATGATTGTCGGGGGAAACGACGCCCCGTAAGGGCCAATGACTAAGCGGGCGAAAATATCGGTCGTGGTGGCGGGACAGATTCGGAGCCATGCGCCTGGTGATATCCTCACATTCGGCGACGGGGGTCCAGAGACCCCGCCTCACCCGCATAATGATGCGCTGGTAATTTCTTTCCTCTTGAATAACTTTCAAATTAAACGCGTTCTTGTGGATCCAGGTAGCTCTGCCAACGTTACCAGGGCGAAAGTAGTGGAACAACTTGGGATGCTTGGCCAAGTCATACCTACCTCGATACCTCTCAACGGATTTAACATGGCTGGCGAAACCACGAGAGGGGAGATCACCCTCCCAGTCAACATGTCCGAGACGATTAAGAACACTAAGTTCTATGTCATCAAAGGGGACATGAGGTACAATGCGCTGCTTGGAAGGCCATGGATACACATCATGAGGGCGGTGCAATCAACTTTCCATCAAATGATAATGTTTCCAACAGAGAACGGAATAAAAACCGTGTATAGAGAGCAACACGCAGCCAGGGAGATGTTCGCCATTCAGAGCAATACACCGGTTCCAGCACCCTCCATATCAGAGGAACCAGAGGGGGAGATGACCCCTGAAGATGGCAGGGATGACTTCCTCACCCCCCGCACTTTCGTCGCCCCCAAGGAATCGAACGCTACTAAATCAATAGTCGAAGAGCTAGAACATGCGGTCTTGGTCAGGAAACCTCGGAATCGAAAGGTATACCTGGGAACGGGGTTAACCCCCGGACTCAGGGAAAATTTCATTCAATTTCTTACCAATAATATCGATTGTTTTCCTTGGTCCTATGTAGACATGATAGGGATTCCGCCCGAGATAACCACCCATCTACTAAGCCTCAACCCCAGATTCAAGCCAGTAAAGTATAAAATGAGGCCTCAATACGAAGTAAAGCATGCGTTCATAGAGGACGAGGTAACAAAACTCCTCAAAATAGGTTCTATTAGGGAGGTAACATATCCCGACTAGCTGGCTAATGTAGTGGTAATGCCCAAGAAGGGGAATAAATTAAGAATGTGCGTGGATTATAAATACTTGAATAGGGAATTCCCTAAGGATTCATTCCCATTGCCAACATCGACCGCCTGATTGATGCTACGACGAGGCACGAGACACTTACCTTTCTTGATGCCTACTCGGGGTATAATCAGATACAAATAAACCCCGAGGACAGGGAAAATACTTCATTCATCACAAAGTATGGAACGTACTGTTTCAACGGCAAGCCCTTCGAGCTGAAAAACGCCGGGGCTACGTACCAATGGTTGGTTAATAAAATTTTTGAATGTGAAACAGGCAAATCCATGGAGGTATATTTCGATGATACGCTAGTTAAATCTATGCGTGCAGAGGACCATCTAACCCATTTGTAGGAAACGTTCGATATCCTCAGAATTTATAATATGAAACTCAACCCCGAGAAATGTGCCTAGGGGTAGGATCGGGAAAGTTGCTGGGTTTTATGGTGTCAAACAGAGGGATCGAAATCAACCCCTACAAAATCAAAGCCATCGAGGAAATCACAGTGGGCATCAGCGTGAATGCCGTACAATGGCTCACTGGGCGGATAGCGGCCTTAGGACGGTTCATATCAAGATCATCAGATAAAATTCATCATTTCTTCTCTCTACTCAGAAAGAAAAATACTTTTGAATGGACCCCCCAAATGCCAAAACGCCCGGGAAGAATTAAAGCGGTATCTGTCGAGCCCGCCCTTACTGCACACTTAAAAGGAGGGCAAAACATTGTATCTATACTTAGCTGTATTAGAAGTGGCAGTATGCGGTGTGCTTGTTCGACAGGAGCAAGGTACGCAATTCCCTATCTATTATTAAAACGTTATTTTCTGTGTCGCATCTACGTTTTGACGACGTACCCGCTTCGAAACATATTGCATAAACCTGAGCTGTCAGGTCGATTGGCCAAGTGGGCCATCGAACTCGGAGGGTACGATATTGAATATCAACCTTGAACGACTATTATATCCCAGATTTGGCGGATTTCGTAGCCGACTTCGCGCCCGCTCTGGTGCCCGAAGTAGAGAAGGAATTATTATTGAAAAAGGGTACATCCTTTGGGGTATGGACCTTGTTCACTGACGGCGCCTCCAACGTGAAAGGGTACGGCCTCGGCATCGTCCTAAAGCCACCCACGGGCCACGTAATTAGGCAATCCATAAAAACCACAAAATTAACTAACAATGAAGACGAGTATGAGGTTGTGATTGCAGATATGGAGTTAGCCAAAATCCTCGGATCCGAGTGCATCAAGGGAAAGTGTGATTCTCTCATGGTAGTTAACCAGGTAAACGGGAGCTTCGAGGTCCGAGATGTCAGAATGCAGAAGTGCCTGGACAAGACCTTGGTCACGCTACATCGCTTCAAGGAATGAACCTTAAACCATATGCTATGGGAGCAGAATTGTGAGGATGATTCCATCGCAAACCTAGGTCATCTGTCGAAGAGGATGACGTACTCCCTGGAGCCATGTTTCAATTAACAAGATTTGTGATCGAAGATGACCACGCCGAAATCAACTCCACCAGCCTAACTTGGGATTGGAGAAACAAATATATAAACTATTTAAAGGACGGGAAGCTACCCACGGACCTGAAAGAATCAAGAGCCCTACTGACCAAGGCATCCAGGTTCTCGCTCGACGAGAACAACACCCTCTACAGGAGAACCTTCGATGCACTTCTAGCAGTATGCCTGGGTCCGGGCGATACAGATTATGTGCTTCGGGAAATCCACGAGAGCACCTGTGGGAACCACTGCGGTGCTCAATACTTAGTCTGAAAGGTGATCAAGGCAGGTTATTAGTGGGATAATATGGAAAAACACGCCAGGCAATTCGTCCGTAACTGCGACAAGTGTCAAAGGTTCGCGACCATGATCCATCAGCCCGGCGAACAACTGCATTCGGTCGTGTTACCCTGGACGTTCATGAAATGGGGGATGGTTATCGTCGGACCGTTGCCAACTACACCAGGTAAAGCCAGATTTATCCTATTTATGACTGACTACTTCTCTAAATGGGTGGAAGCACATGATTTCGAGAAGATAAGAGAAAAAGAAGTCATCAACTTCATATAGGATCACATCCTATGCCAGTTCGGGATCCCCTCCGATATAACCTGCGACAACGAAAATCAGTTAATAGGGGGTAACGTAACAAAGTACCTCGAGGACCACAAAATCAAAAGGATCTTATTAACGCCCTACCATCCATGCGCCAATGGTCAGGCCGAATCCACAAACAAAACCATCAGTCAGAACCTGAAGAAGAAGTTGGAAAGTGCGAAGGGCAAATGGAGAGAGATGTTGCCTAAAGTCCTGTGGGCATATTGAACCACTCCCAAATCAAGCACTGGGGAGACGCTGTTCTCTCTGGTGTATGGGTCCGAAGCTCTAATACCGATTGAAGTGGGGGAACCAAGTGCAAGATTCCATCATGCTATGGAAGATTCAAACAATGAGGCCATGACCATGGCCCTTGATTTACTCGATGAGAAGCGAGAAGCTTCACAAATCCGGATGGCTTCGCAAAAACAAAGGATCGAGAGATATTATAACAGGAGAGCAAACCTTCGATACTTTGGAGTCGAGGACTTAGTCTTAAGAAAGGTCACTTTGAATACCCGGAACCCTAATGAGGGGAAGCTGGGATCGAGCTAGGAAGGACCGCACCATGTCCTGGGGGTTATCAGCAAAGGATTGTACAAACTCGGCACCTTGGAAGGCGAGCGGCTCCACAGAAATTGGAATATATCCATGCTCAAACGATATTACTGCTAAGGTAACCTCACAGCGCTGTTTCTTTTCACTTAAGCTTATCCCCCGCAGGCATCCGGCGGAAGACCCCAAGGCATCCGCTAGTTCCAAAGGGCCCCTGGATCGGCGGACACGTTGCACTCTTTTCCTTCGATCAGGTTTTTCTCCCGAAAAAAGGGTTATCGACAAGGTTTTTAATGAGGCAACATTTATGCGTATGTCTGAGAGAACTTATGCACGCATTTGAGGCCCCTGTCTAAGAATTATTGATCACCGGAGGGCATTGCCCCGAGAGGAGATGCCCCGCAAAACAAGTCAAAAGTAAGCCGAAGAATGTTTTTTGTAGGGAAATAATGTAGCGGGCCAAACGGTCGAATGAACCGTGACCGCAAAAAGGGATCGAGCCTTCGATAACCAAAACATATATGCTTGTATCAAAAAGTGAAAGGAATGTTTTATCATCGAAACATTTTGCAAGTTCAAGAAACAGTTATCTTTAGCATTAAATTTATCAAGATCCTAGGTCATAAGATCCCAAGAGGGTAACCTCAGATGTTTTTAGCATTCGATTTATCAAGATCCGAGGTCGTAAGATCCCAAGAGGGTAACCTCGAATGTTTTTAGCATTCGATTTATCAAGATCCAAGGTCGTAAGATCCCAAGAGGGTAGCCCTGAATGTGTTTAAAATTGTAATACCTACAAGCATGTCAAAAACTGCAGGGCCCCCAAGTGGTACATTCAAATAACAAAAAACGGTCCCGAATTCAAAGCCAAGGCTACAATATTCGAACTTATAAGATCCCCAAAAAGGCATACCCTCGAATATAGATGCCGAGGATACGATACTCGGGACTAAGGGATTCGGCCAGACAAAATGACTCTGGTCGATGGGTTCCAACCCAACAATAACAACGAGCGATTCAGGGACGCCCGACTATCACCTTAAAAGAAATTCCTTTGAAATAATTTTCGAAAAGAACTGGTTAAAATCATGGTACCTTTAGTGTATGCAAGAGCTTCGAACATTTTCATGTCGGCTCGCACAAAAGAGTTTCGAACATTTTCATGTCGGCTCGCACAAAAGAGTTTCAAACATTTTCATGTCGGCTCGCACAAAAGAGTTTCGAACATTTTCATGTCGGCTTGCACAAAAGAGTTTCGAACATATTCATGCCAGCTCGCACAAAAAAGTTTCGAACATTATCATGTCGTCTCATAAGAAAGAGTTTTGTCCATTCATCGTAACGACTCATAATCAAGGTTCTTTTGGGCCGTCGAAGGGTCTGATGAACAGGAGAAAACTCCAAATAAATCTTCAAGTAATGGAAAAATATAGCCATGCTAAAGGATGGTTCATATTGATTATAGGGAAACCCAAGGGTGAAGGTCCTCGAGTCAAAACTTGGTTTGAAGACTAAGCCCGGGACAAGTTAGATTAGAAAGTCGCCTAAGAGCCTTGAAGACAGCGTAAAGGCCCCACGGGCTATCTCGAAACCAAAAGGATCGGTGAGCTCGAGTCGTAACCCGGCTCGGGGACTAATCCCAAAATAAGCAACTAAAAATCGCCTAAGAGCTTCAAAACCAGCCCACTGGCTAATTGGAAACATGAAGGGAAAATGAGCCCAAACCACAGCTTGGCACAAAATGAACGGCCGAAAACATCTAAGGGTAGGTATGCCTAAGCCCCGGGGCTAAATCTTAAAAGGGCCTGTAGACCAACCAAGAGGGCACATCAGCCTCATGCCTAAAAATGCCCAAGGGGACAACACATAAGGATATGGGCAGCCAGCGCGAAAACCCCAAAGGATCGATCTTAGACCATAACAAAATAGTTAGGCCAAGGCAAAGGGCCCATCTCGGGGAATATATCTCGGTCCAATGAACCTCATGGGAAAAGCAATCGACGTAAAGAGCGACCTGTGCCCAAGCCCAGCATCTGCTTCAATACAGAACAAGTTCCTTGTTCAAAATAGACGTGCAGACCTTAAAGATACCCGCAACCCCGAGGCTCGGGTAGATGCCCGGTCGTAAAGATTAGAGGCTACCTTGGGCCCAAACGCGCCCCCATTCAAAACATATTTACGAAGTCTTGGGGCTATGCTTATTTTTCGAGTTCGAGCAAATAACGGCTCGATCTTTTATGGCCGAAGTTGATATTCACTCAGAGGCCATCCTCGGAATTCTCCGAGGCTCCCAAAGGCAGGGAAAAAGTTTTCGCTCGAAAATTGTCAGTAGACCGCCTCCACTACAGAAAATCCAATATCCAACCATCGCCCAACTAAAAATAATCCTGGCTCCAGTGGAGGGTCTGAAGTCTTAAGGAACATGATATTGGTCATGATAAGAGTCCAATTTTTGGGCCGATCATACACACAAGTTTGTACAAATAGAAGACAGAAAAAAATCCAGAATAGGACCAAGAGAAAAACAAAAGAATTTCTTATATTAATAGAAGATGTTTACAAGGCACACAAGGGAATCTTTACACAACGACAAAGAAGCATAAAACAAAGACCTAATATACATACGGAAGCCTATCTTTCGGGGATATACCCTCGAGGAACCCCTCACAAGGGACCTCTAGTCAGCGTCTTCGGGCTTCTGAGAGCGGCAACGGGTGGACAAGATGTTCCTCCTCCTTAAAACTCCCATCACCGCCACTAGGAAGCTTCTTCTCAAAATGTCGAACCGATGTGGGACACCAGAGTCAGTAGATATTGCCTCCTCGCCTCGCGGGAGGCAAAGGGATGAAATACCACATCCGGTTAAAGTTAAGAGAGATGAGCAGTAGTATAGGTACTTCATGCAAAGATGAGCAGCAGTATATGCACTTCATGCTTTCCGGAGCAGAAGGCACTCGAGGCCCTTCTCTCGTTTCCTCGGACGGACATCAGTAGTTACAATAACAATAACAACAACAACCCAATATAACCTTGGTTAGTAGGGGAGGACTTCAGAAGGGAAGTCATGGCCAAGCTCAAAGGGCCACCGCTAAATAACTGTATAAACATGGGTTTGCACCATAAAGACGGAAAAACAGGGATGAATGGAAAACATTCTAGTCTGTCGAAGATAGGAAGAATAGAGTTTGAAGTCAGAGAACACCCTATTTATAGAAGGTCGGTAACCTTACTAAATAAATCAATCAATGTTCAGGGGAAAATCAACCGACGACGCCATCATTACCCTCTTTGGAAAAAATGAAACGGCAGAACAATCAATATCCTAGGGAAGCGATTCGACAGGACATTTCAATTTGCACGGCAGGATCACGTCACGGGTATGACATCACCGTGAAATGACCGGGAAAGATCTACATCAAGGTCGTTTCTTATCATTTCATTATAAGAAACGCTGCGACTATCTGTGTATGGCTAAATTTGGAGGGGCCAATTTTATGTTGATATTCGATAGCTTACCCATACGAGGTCTCAAGTTTGATTCCGAGTTCGACCTCGGAGCCTCGATCATCCTCAACCCTAGAGGACACGAGCCTAGAATCAACATATGGAACAGTGTAGGGATCGAGGAAGACTGCTCTGTAACAAAGTACGATTCCGTACTTGGTCATTAACTAGCTAAAATCAATCAAAATCTTTGTAATAAATGTTTATGTACAATGTCAGGTTCCTCTCGGCTATATAAAGGGAACCCTTGTCATTTAATAAGGACATAATATATTGAATACAAGACACACGAACATTCTCTGCTTTAATACCAAACATCCTATATTCCTCTTTATTGTCTCACTTACTTATATTTATCACTTTCTATTACTTGTTCTTCATTTATAGCTTATCATTGATCATAAATAGTGTATCTCAAGGACTATTGTAATGACTCGGTCTGTCGTTACGTCAAACCTGCATTTTAATTGTTGTTATTGACTTATTATAGATTGGTTATTCTATTATTAATGTGTTAGAGTTGATAGGCTTGAAATCGGAATGGTNCGGTCTGTCGTTACGTGAAACCTGCATTTTAATTGTTGTTATTGACTTATTATAGATTGGTTATTCTATTATTAATGTGTTAGAGTTGATAGGCTTGAAATCGGAATGGTTAAATGAGAACTCAGGCACTTAGTCCTTAAAAATAGCCTTAAAATGGGAAAAGTCAACTAAGAGTTGACTTATTGGTAAACGACATTGGAATGCGGATTTTATGGCTCAGATAGCTTCGTTAGGTGATTTGGGACTTAGGAGTGTGTTCAGAATAATTTTGTGATGTCTGGGGTAGAATTAGGCTTGAATTGGCGGAAGTTAGTTTTTGGTGATTTCCGAACGGCAGTGGAAAATAGGTTATCGAGGTCGAAATGGTATTCAGACAGTTGGAGCAGGTTCGTAATGTCATTTTGGACTTGTCTGCAAAATTTTAGGTCAATCGGAGTTGATTTGGATAGTTTCGGCATTATTGGTGAATTTTAGGAGTTTCATCGCCCTTAGGCTTGAATCCGATGTAAATTTGGTGTTTTGATGTTAGTTTTTGTGTTTTGAGAGTGAAATTAAGTTTGAATGATGTTATGGGATATGTTGGTAAGTTTTTTTGGTGTCCCGAGGGGACCGGGATTGATTTCGGGTGATTAACGGACTCATTTAGACTTGAATGCATAGCTGGTTTTCTAGTTTTTGTGCACATCAATTTCCTTCACTGCTATCGGGGGGGAAGTAATGCGATCGCGGAGAGTTAATTTGGGGCAGGTGAAAAATATTTTGTGCGATCGCAGGTGTAGAGATGCGATCGCAGAGTAGAAGGAAATAAAGCAGTGCGATCACGTAGGTGAGGGTGCGATCGCACAAGGTAATTTGGGCGCGTGGGATGTCCGAAAAAATACATTGTGCGATCGCATGAGGGGACCTGCGATCGCGGAGAAGAGGAAAATTTTGAACTATGCGATCGCGTGTGTTTGACCGCGATCGCGGAGAACAAATAACTGGGCAGTTAAATAATAAACCCTCCGCGACTTAAACCCCTTTTTACACCATTGTTATACGGAAAAGAGCTCTTGGGGGCGATTTTGAAGAGAGAAATCCTTGTTCTTCATAGAGGTAAGTATTTTGATCATTCAAACTCGTTTATGGGTGATTATAGACCATAATCCCAGCCTTTAATTCATGAAAAACAGTAGAAAAATAGGATTTTGGGGTATGAGATGATGAGACCTTCAAGAGTCGATTTGAAGGGTCAAACGGACTCCGATTTTGGTGTTCTTTATATGTAAGGACTCGTGGGAAGATGAAGAAAACTTTTCCGTAAAAATTTCTGAGTTTCGGGATACGGGCTCGGGTTTTGCCCGATTTTGAATTTTTGAGTAAAATTGATATCTTTCAATTGGAAATTGTTCCTTAAGCCAATATTGATGATAAAAATATGAACTTGGTAGATTTGGAGCCTTCGGAGGTTGATTCGAGAGGC
>ML264811.1:6095-23512 GCA_005239495.1 Nicotiana undulata | reverse complement strand
CCGCTACAAGTCAAATAACTCGAACTCACGGCTTCCGATCATCGTCCCGTGAGTTCTAACTATTAGAAAATACATTTATCAAACTTCCTTGATATTTAAACCCTTAAATAAATATATTAGACGTTTCTTAACTATGAATTAACTTCCAAAACTCTAACTACAAAGAAAAAGAAGAGGTGTTATAATGACACTTACGTCGTAGGGATCGTTTTGATGTTATTGCTTCTCGATTACATGCCCGGGATGATATGCTTCTTTGAAACCCTAGTAGATAGCTTGGGGTTATGTTTATGGTGTTATCTGGTCGTTTTATTCTTAATAATGAAGAGAAAGCCGACCTAATGTTTATATATATCAAGTTTGGAAAAGTCAAAGAGGTGCTAGCTTGGCACCCTAGGATTGGTCCATCTTCCGACGCTTATATCTTTTTATCCTGATGTCGTATGAATGAACGGTTAAGAGAGTTGGAAACTAAATTCCAAGACCTTAAATTTGGTATATAATATGTCCCAATAAGACCTCATATATTACATGAAATGTATTTCTCAAAAAGCTCTAGTTATCCACCTACTTGTCACTTATGATGTCTGCGCAGTCTCGCGAAATTGAAAATATTTCTCTACTCCTATGTTGTATCGATTAACGGTTTAATGTGTTGGAAACTAGAATCATATATATTCAGTTTGGTAGGTAGATAATCCTCTAATTCAAAGTATATCGGGAGAAAATCTCAGTTACATTTGACCTAATGTTAAGCACATTATGAGTGTAACTTGTGAAGACCTTTGCCAACTTTTGTTCCACCACTTGCTTGACTTCAAAACCTAGAACACAACTATCATACGATAAAAATAAACTCATAGAATAACCTCCTTATCATGTAATGAACCATATTATCACCCTAAAGTACATGTAATAACATTCCAAACTCGTCGACTTTCGACAAAACTTATTTTTTTTCAATTGGTTTAGCTTCTAAGCTTTCCAACCCTCTTGCTACTCATTGTTCCTGATCATAAATATTTGTAACCTCCAATATAACATGATTAACTTACTTTATATTCCATCAAATATAATCTTATTTCTTAGCTTACATCAATTGACTTACGATGTACTCTCACGTACGAAAATATGGGGTGTAACACTAATTCCCGACCCTTTACGTTGGAAGCTCCGTCTGTAAATAAGGTTTAAACCCCTGATGCCGATTCCGACACTATTACTGCCTCCTTGGTTGCCAGAGGTAGTAATCCCGGACTAAAATCGGCCACGAGGTCAGCCAAGACTTGCCATTTAACTGCAGTCCTTGGTTTATATTCTATGTTGAACTCACTCATGGACGACCCATTTTTCCAATCTACCCTAGAGCTTATCTTTGTGAAGGATGTTCTGCAAAGGGAAAGTGGTCACCACGTCTATCGGGTGGAATTGGAAGTAGGCCCTCAGCTTTCGAGCGGCGACTACGAGAGCTAAGGCTAGTTTCTCCAAATGTGGGTAGCGAGTGTTTCCTATTTGATTTTCAAACATCCTATTCGTGCGCCTTTGATAAGTGGCTCCGGCATTTTCCAACCCGAATGGCATCACATTGTAGCGATATGTACCGAAATTCATTATAAACAAAGTCTTTTTCTGATCCTCCGGGTTCATCTTAATTTGGTTGTACCCAGAATAAGCATCGAGGAAACTCGTTAATTCGTGCCAGGTCATGGCATCAATCATTTCATCAATGTTTGTCAGTAGGAAAGAGTCTTTCGGGCATGTCTTATTATGATCTTTATAATCTAAACACATGCAAAATTATTATTCTTCTTAGGAACTACTACTACATTGGCTAGCCAGTCTGAATATTTTACCTCTCGGATCAAACCGATATTTGTAAATGGGTTACCTTTTCTTTGACGAATTTATTCCTGGCTTCGGCAATAAGGAATTTCTTTTGTCTTACCGTAGGTATGTTGCGATCCAAACTTAAATTGTGTACGGCTACCTTTTTCGGGATACCCGTCATATCCTCATGCGACCA
This sequence comes from Nicotiana undulata, assembly GCA_005239495.1. Classification (NCBI taxonomy): domain Eukaryota; kingdom Viridiplantae; phylum Streptophyta; class Magnoliopsida; order Solanales; family Solanaceae; genus Nicotiana; species Nicotiana undulata. Next base: position 21,489 of record ML264811.1, on the reverse strand, counting down.
TGCAAAACAATCTTCATTAGATTTAAAGAATTTGATAAATTCAGACCTAAGCTCCGGATGTAATCCTATCCCCAAGTGGAATTTCCTTATTAGGAATTCTTCGAACAATGCAACTTGCTCAAGCTCTTCCGTTGTGGATTTTGTTGCATCCGTCTCTTTTGGAACCTGGAGATATCTCGGCACCAGATAGTATTCCGACGCTTCTGCCCCCGGGCGAATGTCATCTAGTTCCGGAGTAGGCGCTGGTTCCTGTAATTGCTATGCCACTTGTTCCTTTCCTTTGCTACTGGAGATCAAAATTGCATTCATCTCCCTTGCCGGGGGTTGGTCACCCCTTATGTGCTTAATTCCTTCGGATGTTGGAAACTTCAGCAATTGACGATATGTTGATGGTACAGATTTCATCTCGTGCAGCCATGGCCTTCCTAGAATGATGTTATATCCCATTTCACCATAAACCATTTCTAAGAGATTTGTTTTCATTACTCTTTCAGCGTTTGTGAGTAATAAAGTTTCTCCTTGGGTTGTCATGCTCGCAAGGTTGAATCCGGTAAGGAGCTTCGTGGTCAGAATAATGTTGTCGGTGAGTTTAACTTGCTCCAATACTCTCCATTGTATGATATTAGCCGAACCTCCCGGATCCACTTAAACATGTTTAATCTTAAATCTAGCACATTTAAAGAATTTACCTGTGTGTCGTCGTGTGGTAGCAGCAATTCGTCTGCGTCCTCCTCCGTAAAAGTGATATCGTCTTCCTGGAGCCTATCGATACTTTCGTCTTCTTTGCTGCCGAAAAAGTGACCCCATTGATCTCGTTCCCTCCGAAGATCATATTGATCGTTTAGCGCGGAAGATCTTCTCCTGCTTACGAGTGTTCCGCATTGTCTCGTTTACGACCATCATTGTTCTTAGCTCGGTCACTCAAGAATTCTCTGAGGTGACCATTCTTCAATAATGTTGCCACTTCTTCTCGGATGTGTCGGCAGTCCCCTGTCCAGTGGCCATTCATCCCGTGGTATTCACACCATAAGTTGGGACCCCTCTGGACTGAATCAGATCTCATTAGTTTCGGGAATCGTGCTTCTTTGATGTTTCTCGTGGCTGACACCAACTCCACTATACTGACGTTGAAGTTGTATTCCGATAACTTCGAGTAAGAAAGATTTCGTGACGCTGACACATATTATCCTGCAGTGATCTATTGTTTCGACCGCGACCAGTCCTTCTGTCAATGGCGAACCTATGTCCGGACGCCTCTACCGAGGCCTTTGGTTAAGTCGTAGGGCAAAAATTAGCCCCTCAAAGTTCATCTGTCTGTGTCGTAATTGTCTTTTGATTTTTCTCTGTTCTTATCCAGTCCTTTGGTCGACGTTGGAAAACCAACCTGATCATCTTCGATCCTTATCTTTGATTCATACCCGTTGTGGAAATACGCCCAAGTCGTTGCTTGAAACTCAAGAAAGCTTTACATTAGTTTCTGGGAAGCATCTGAACTTCTCGGATTCAATCCCTTGGTGAATGCTTCAACTGCCCATTCATCCGGAATAGCCGGGAGCAACATTCTCTCCTTCTGGAATCGGGTAACAAACTCTCGTAGTAACTCATATGCTCCTTGTGCAACTCTGAATATGTATGCCTTTCGGGCCTGTACTTTTCTGGCCCCGGCATGAGCCTTGATGAAAGAGTCTGCGAGCATCTCAAAGGATTCAATGGAATGCTCGGGTAATAGTGAATACCACATCAAGGCTCTTCTCGCGAGAGTCTTCACAAATTTCTTCAGCAAAGCAGATTCAATTTCGTGAGGAGCTAAATCATTTCTCTTTACCGTTGTTGTATAGGAGGTAATATGCTCCTGAGGGTCTGAAGTTCCATCATACTTTGGCACATCAGGCATTTTGAAACGCTTCGGGATTAATTCTGGTGCTGCACTTGGCTTTGTATGGAAATTGAGTATACTTCTTTGTGGAAATTGTTTGAGTTCTTCTTTGAGTTTGGTGACCTCGGCACTGGTGGTGCGTCCGGGATTGGTCCATGGGGGCGTTCACTTCCCTCATAAACCGTAAAATTTCATTCTTGAAAGGATCATTCTTGTCGAGGCCAGATCTGCTCTCCCAGCCCCATTGGATCCAACTTCGCCCCTAGGAGTATTCTTGTTAACCCTCTGTATTGTTTGATTCGCGGGAGTGCCATGAGGAATCAGATCTCGTCTATTTTTATTATTCGAAGCCCCCAAGAGCGCCTGCTTCAACTCCGTCATAACCTTATCCTGTCGGGTGAGGTTTCCTAGAATGATCGCATGTTGCTCTTGCAAGACCCTTACCGTGTCAACGACATGTTCCATCTTAGCATCATCGGGAGTTGTCTCCCAAACATGTTGAGGATACTACCTGTCATGCACCGACATGGCGTCATTCCCCTCATTGTGGGTGTCACTGATTGAGTCCTCGAAATGAGGATGATCCCTTCAAATAACGGGATTGTGCATGTTGTTAACAACGTTATCTGTTATTTCTTGTGATTTTTTGTAAGATAAAATAATCAAAACGCGTTAGTAAAAAAGGCAAGGATCAATTTAATTACAGGACTGTCTAGGCCCCACGGTGGGCGCCAAACTGTTTACTTGTAAAACGGTACAGTTGAATTTATACGTGTTTTTTAGAGAAGTGAATTAATTTGATCCTGAAATAATAAAATAGTTGAAGAAATATGCAATACTAAGCCTTAAGATGGAGACAAAATAGCATAAATAATAGTTCCGGGAGCAGGGTTTCTAGGCACAATAATAATGAAATCAAAAAGCAAGAAGATAAGATTGTATTAAGCTTTGAATAGAATGTAGCATAAGTTTGCCAAAACATTCGTGTCCTTACAATGATAACTGAGCTAACTATTTGTAGCTACATCTAGTTAAGGAAGTCCTAGGATCGTGTCCTTCTTTAATGTCAATTATGAGGGTCATTGATGAAGATGTAATGGTGAGCACAAATGCCAAATTCCCTGTAATGAGCAATCGTTCTTAATGCCATGGAGTATTCTCTATTAAATGCTACCGGACGAAGAGTATTTATATCTTTATGAGCGTTATTTTTTCCGGTGACAGACGGAACAGTTGCCTTTGGTATTGGCCATCCCTCCGTCTTGGGTTTCACATTTCCCTATTTTGGACGGCCACGTGGCATAACATATTTTACCCTATACACATTTCTAATACTGTCAGAGGCTTAACCACCCTTGTCTAAGGGGTTATTGGCCCTTTTCCTTCAATAAATGTGGAGGGTGTATTGGTGGAAAATGGATATGACACATGGATTAACGATATGTTGACAGGTGATATTTGAATGAGATTAACAAAGAAGAGTGATGTGGTGCGGATAAAGTACCCACAGAATTAATTACAAAAGATATTGTATCTAACAATTAGGAAAGAAGAAATAGGTACAAGACACATGAAGACTACACAAGAGGAAGATTCATGGACAGTTACAAAAATGGAAAAGGAGTCAGCATTATCCCTGACTATGCACGATTGTTATTATTACCATAACCATTACGAGCAATTTTGAGTAACGGGCAATTAATGCGGTTAATATTAATAATGAGCAGGAATAACTGTTACATATTGTATCCTTATATAAGCGTCCCTTGCCTTATTTTGTATGATCATCAAAAAATTTACAAATATATGCAAGTAAAAAGGGAAGTCCGGTGGATTAAGATCCCGATATGCGCGGGGTCCAGGGAAGGGTTGGACCACAAGGGTCTATTGTATGCAGCTTTACCCTGCATTTCTGCAAGGTGCATTTAGACTTGCTACAAATATATGAAAGTCTTTACTTTTATTCTATTGATTGAGGATTCTTACTCGCAATTCTTGGAAAAAATCAACAATCATCAATAAGATTTCCTTTCCTTTGTCTATTGAATATTTAATTACCTTTTATTATTTTATATGTGAAAAAGTGAAATAAATTTGACTATTAGAAACCCAATTTATTTTAATATTGACTTTGACCATAAAAGTTCGTTTTTTGTTAAACAGAGGGGATGAGGACATGGGATAGCAGAGGAGTTATTAAGAATGAGACAGTTAAATCCATGCCATGAGTAATCAAGGCATACACAAGAATAGACGAAGCACCCCTTCTTCCGAAAGAGCACATTTGTCTCTCCTGGTTTTAAAGGGCGAACGTCAATATTTCTCAGACATATTTAGTTGGTAATATTACCTAGATAAGAAGAAGTTAAACACCTCAAAAGTGTTGGAAAAATATTGGATTATGGAGAATAAGATTTAGCTTGAGGCATGTCAAGGACACTATCCTTAAGGATATTTCGCCCACACCGTGATAAATATTATTTGGTGTATCCCCCAGGATTCAACAAGATATTCTAGTATAACTAGGAGCAGAAGCAACAAAGATTGTATAAAAGAATATCCAGCACAAAAGGAATGGAGAAGAAAAGTTTTTATTTTTTCCACACTATTACCAAATGAACATGTAACGACCCGATCGGTCGTTTTGAGCCCTAGCACGTCGTTTGGAAATTTGAGGCCATGAACAGTTTCACTTTAGGTATTATTACTTGTACGTGTGGTCGAAATTGAATTTCGGGGAGTTTCAGAGTTAATTTGGAAAGAAAATTCTCATTTCGGCAGCTTTAAGTTGGAAAAATTGACTAAAGTGTGATTTTTGAGTAAACGACCTGGGAATCAAGATTTGAAAGTTCCAACATGTTCGTATGATGATTAAGGACTTTGGCGTATGCTCGGATCGGGTTTTGGATGACCGGGAGCGTTTCGGCGCCTATTGTGGAAAGTTGATACTTTGGAAGAATTCATGAATTTGGGGTGAAATGCATTTCAATGTTATCGATGTCCGTTTGGGATTCCAAACTTGGAAATAGCTTCGTATGGTGATTCTGGTCGTAGAAGCGCGCCATGTGTGGATTTGGAGGTCCGTAGGTCATTTTGGGGTCACTTGGTGAAAGTTAGAATTCGAAGGTTTTTGGGAAGTTTGACCGGGAGTGGACTTTTTGATATCAGAGTCAGATTCTGATTCAGGAGTTTGAGTAGGTCTGCAATGTCGAATGTGACTTGTGTGCAAAATTCGAGGTCAATCGGACGTGATTTTATAGGTTCGGCATCGAATGTAGAAGTTTGAAGTTCTAAAGTTCATTAAACTTGAATTGGGGTGCGATTCGTAATTTCGACGTTGTTGGATGTGATTTGAGGCCTCGAGCAGGTCCGTGGTATGCCTTGGGACAGGTTGATGTGACTGGACGGGGTCACGGGGGCCTCGAAGTGTTTCATAGTGGTTTCAGATCAATTTTTGATGAAAGGCTGTTGTTGGTTCTGGTTGAATCTAGTTTGGGATGCAGGTCTCGCCAATGCGTGGTTTTGATCGCATTTGCGAACACGCACTTACGAGGAAGGAGTTCGCATTTGCGATGGTGGGAAATTTATGAGGGTTCTCATTTGCGAACATTTTATCGCTTTTAAGAATCTGCCCTCTTCGCATTTGCGAAGATTTTGGTCGCAAATGCGACCTTGACAGGGGTGTCTTTGCTTCGCATTTGCGGTGCTTTCGTCGCAATTGAGACCATCACATTTGCGAACAAGATGTCACAAATGCGACATCTGCGACTGGAGAAAGGGCTTTTATTTCAGGACTTAGCTCATTTCCCTCATATCCCACTTAGACTTAGGCGATGTTTGAGAGCATTTTGAGAGGGGTTCCATCAACATCAAGAGGTAAGTGATCCCTATCAATATTTTAGCTAAGTATATGAATTGTAAGTAGATTTTACATGGAAAATGGTGGAATTTATGGGGTTTTGAGGAAAACCTAGGGTTTTGATAAAAAATGGGATTAACCCACGAAAATAATAATGGAATTAGATTAAAATAAAATCATATATTTGAGTTCATGTGGTTATGGGTAACAATTTTCTTCAAAAATTTTCGGAATCCAGGCACATGGGCCCGGGGGTGAATTTTAGGAATTCTTTAATTTGGGTTGGAAAATCACTTGAATAGTTAGGTTGCGAACGCTTGTGCATGTATTGACTATTTTATATAACATTTAACTAGCTTGGAGTCATTTGGCACCGAGTTGAGGATTTAAAGCATAATTTTTGATCGAAAAGTAGGCTTTGAGACGAGGTAAGTCTCATGTCTAACTCTGTGAGGGAGAATCTACCCCTAGGTAATATATTTAATATGTGAAACTTGTTGCGGGACTACGTACGCACGAGGTGACGAGAGTACGTACGTAGTTAGATCCATGTTACTATTCGGGTAGACTTAGGTTCACACCATATTGTACTTGTACTATAGGGGTCATTCTTGCTCGTTTAATTCTTTTATTTTTGTGATGACCCAAAGGGTCATTCCGTGTTTTAGGACTTTATTCCACGCCCATTAGCCTTAAAAATCTTAGAATTTCCCTCCTCGATTTGCGTGCACAATATTTACGTAATTTCGGAAAGCATTTATGTGAAAATAGAAGAAATAATATTTTTTGAAATTTAAAATGATTTTTAGTTGACTTTGGTCAACGTTTAGAGTATGACCCGAACCCGTGTTCCGACGGTCCCGATGGTTTCGTATAAAATATGGGATCTAGGCGTATGCCCGAAATTGAATTCCGAGGTCCATAGCCCGAGAAATGATTTTTTAACTAAAATCGAATTTCAAAAAAATCTATGGTTTTAAAGTATGTGATTTATGTTGGATTTTATGGTATCGGGCCTGTATTTTGGTTCCGGAACCTGGTACAGGTTCGTTATGTATCTAAACCATGTCTGTAAAATTTTGTGAGAAACGGAGTTCATATGACGTGATTCGGACCCTCGGTTAAGAAAATAGAAACTTTAAATGTTCTTGATAAATTTCATTGATTTTGGTGCTTAATTCATAGTTCGAGGTGTTATTTTTGCGATTTGATCGCACGAACAATTCCGTATGATATTTTTAAACTTGTGTGCATGTTTGATTTGGAGCCCCGAGGGCTCGGGTGCCATTCGGGCGATGCGTGAGTTGAGTTAAAACTCAACCAACGTTGTTGGTGCACCAGTTCTGGTGTGCCCGCACCTGCGAGCCTTTGGCCGCAGGTGCGAGCGCCCGCCCACATATGCGATGTAGGCTAGTTTTTCCTTTTTCGCAACTGCAGACTCCCTATCGAAGGAGCGGGACCGCAGAAGCAGAAGCCTGTCCGCAGATGCGGCCCCAAGGGCCTAGTCCCATTCCTCAAAAGAGGACCTTTTGTCCGCACGTGTGGACGTGCAGATGCGGCCCAAGCACCGCAGATGCGAGGGTCGGGCAGTGGGTCCATTTAATTCGAACTCTAGCCCTTTTCTTCTTATTTTCAAAGGAGTAGACGACCTAGGGAGATTTCTAAGGAAATTTCCTCCCCAAAACATAGATAAGTGTTCTTTAACTTGATTTTTTAAACCTTTTTCTTCTATTTACAAGAATTAAACCTAGAATCTAAGAATTTTATGGTAGAAATTAGGGGTTTTGGGTAGAATTAGGGACTTTTGAAAAATGGGGAATTTGACCTCAATTTTGAGGCCGGATTTTGAAACAAATTGCATACTCGGGTTCGGGGGTGAATAGGTAAGCGGAATTTAGTTCGAACTTTGAGTTTTGATCAAGTGGGCCCGAGGTTCGTTTTTTACTTTTTGGAAAAATTTCGGGAAAGTCAGTAATTATTCATTAAAGATAACTCCTTTAGCAATGATTGATGTTATTAAGTTGATATTGACTAGATACGAGTGGTTATTAGGTGGAAAATAGAGGAAAAGAAATAATTGAGCATTGAGTTGGCCGTCGGATTGAGGTAAGTGTTTGGTCTAACTTCGACTTGAGGGATTAGAATCCCGACTTATTTGCTGTATGCAAATTCATGTGTGTGGCGTATAGGTGAGGTGACGAGTACCTATGTGCCGCCAAATTATTTTTTTAGCATGTTCCCTTTCCCGTTCCTAATATATATATTGTTTTTCCTGTCTTCATTACTGCGTGCTTATTGGTGTTTCCATGCTTAAATTGTTTCTTGTTAGATACTGTTTTAATTGTTGAAGATAATAATTGTTCCTTAGTTCATGGTATTACCTTATAGTTTACGTTGGTTTATTTGTGTTTTATGGTACACTTTGGTTGGGTTCGCTGTGAAATATTTATTGGTGAAGTATCATAATTATTTATGTTTTCCGTTTGCGTTGGTTTGAGGCATATGTGTTGTGAAAGGTTTTGAGCTAGTTTGTGAAATACCTATATTGTGGTGTGATTGGTGATTATATGGTGGGACCGGGTTGCACGCCGCAACAAAGAATACTAAGGGTGGATAGGTAGGATCGGGTTGCACGCCTCAGCAGGAGGAATATGGGTGATATATTGAGGAGTAATAAGGGTGGACATGTGGGATCGAAATGCACGCCGCAACAAGAGTAATAAGGGTGAATGTTCATGTTGTTACTATTTATATGGTGGGATCGGGATGCACGCCACATAATTTTATCCTTTTAATATTATGTCTCTACTGTGATTTAATTCTGTAACATTGGAATTCTCTTAAGGATTAGTTATAGCTGAGTACTAGAAAGATAGTTGGGTCCCTTATTTATTTATTTCAAGTTACTGTTTCATTTCGTTTAGTACTTCCTATTTGCTTTATTATACATTGTATACAGGTTATATTATAAACGCTCCGTCGTAGCCTCGTTACTACCTCGTCGTGGTTAGGCTCGGCACTTACCAGTACATGGGGTCGGTTGTACTGATGCTACACTCTGCACTTCTGTGCATATTTTGGAGCTGATTGTGGCTGATCGAGAGGTCGGTTGCAGATATTCATCCAGGAGACCCAAGGTAGTCCTGCAGGAGTCTACATGCCCTGGCGTCCCTTCCTATGCTTTATATTTATGTTTATTTTCCCTTCGAGAAAGATGTATTTTTCTTTCAGAATCATAATCGTAGATATTCATAGAATATTCGTGAGTTGTGACACGAGTTTCTGGGTGGTAATAGTTTTGATTAATAGTACAAGTGTAATTCAGCTTATTATGCATTTCAACTTTTATTCCCGATGATTTTTTTTGTTGAATTTTTATTATAAAGGAAAAGGTAAAAGAAAAAGGTAAATAGAACTCTAACGTTGGCTTGCCTAGCGAGTGCGATGTTAGGCGCCATCATGGTCCGACGTTGGAAAATTCGGGTCGTGACAATTTTGCATTACAACTTGAGACTAGACATGCGTAAAGTGAATGCACGGATGATGTTGGGACTTGCCGCGAGCTGAATTTCTGGTTGTGGATCTCCGCAACCAGCAGAGTCTCCTTCAGAGTTATTTGTATTTTTCCTGTCTAATTTGTATTCCGGACAGATGTTGTACTTTATCTTACTTCCTAGTTGATGCTCATGCACTAGTGACACCAGAATTTAGGGATGCTTTTGGGTTGTTCTGTATGGAAGTTATAAAAATATTGTCATTCACTTTGTAAATTTCATCTCTTACATTTTAATCGAAGAAAATTATGAATTTCAAAAGTACTAAAAAAATTAATGAAGTTAATTATTTAATTGTTGGGTTGCCCGACAACAGTATTACACACCATCACGACTTTTAATGGATTTTGAATCATTCTGAACACAAGAACACATATTTATATATGTAGTCCAAAAGAGAGATAGACATGATGTAATGAAAAAGGTTAAAATCCGTTGAATGTTCAAATTCCAAAACATTAAAATCATTTAAGTCTACAGATTCCATAACGTTAAATCATTGAAAGCTATAAACGTTAAACTCATTTAAAGCCAATAGAAATGGTTGGTTATAAAAGTAAAGGAAATTGTTATAAAATTTTATATTAGGTAAACGGTTAGACAAGACCAACTTTGGTCAAATTCAAAGTTACAAAAAATAACTGATTTTGATACCCATTTAATATTAATAAAATATTTTTCTCAAAGTTATTCTAGTTTACTGTTTATTTGAATAAGATATTAAAATTATTTTTTTAACAGAAAAACCATGTGACCAAGAACCAGAACATTTCATAACTCTTCATCACGCAGTCAAAGAGGAGGTTGATGTCTTATGTCTAAGTCGGAAAATACCCAAAAATGAAATCATCGGCACATGTAAAGGGTCCTTATTGTTCCCATTTTTCGATTCGCAGTCAAATGACCACATTACTTGCGATGAGAACTACACTCTTAACCAGTGTCAAAAATTCCACTCTTAACTTCAATTGACTACAGATGGCACAAGGCTCTGCTCTCCAACTCGAACCAACGATTCCATACTATGGGCACTAAGACCAAACAAGAAAATCAAGAAAGTTTCAATTTTTTCACGTGTGGTAGGTTTAAATATTTTAAAAAATATTTTTATCATTATCTTATATTCTTTTAATTGGATAAAAATATTTTTCCTATAAAGAATATATATATTTTTCAAAAATATTTTTCAACCTTCTTCACTCAACTCCCCATCACCACCAACCCACCCCCATCCACTAAATATTTTCTTTTCCTAAAATAAAAAAAAAATAAACACAAAAAAGTATTTTCTTTTCATGATTTAGAAAAGTTTTTTCTTTCATTTCAATAAAACGAGTACTTTCTCTTCATGATATAAAAAATATTTCCGTTCATTTCAACAAACTAAACATTTTCTTTTCATGATGTAGAAAAAGTATTTTTCTTCATTTCAACAAAGCGACTACTTTCTTTTCATGATATTAAACGTATTTTCTCATTTCAATAAATTAAGTATTTGTTTTTTCTAACAACAACAAACCCAGTATGATCCCAACATGTGGGGTCTGGGGAGGGTAGTTTGTACGCATACATTACCCCTACCTAATGCAGGTAGAGAAGTTGTTTCCAATAGACCCTCGGCTCAGGAAGGGCAAGAAGAAGAAGAGGGAAACAAGGAAGGAAGAAAGATGGAAGAGGAAAAAAAAGGGAGAGATAACGGATAAATAGTATCAAATAATAGCAACATGAAATACAATACCTGAGACGAACAAAACCACATAACGTAATAAAAATCTAAGAATATGAAGGGACGTGCATGCTACTAAGCCTATCGGTGAACACTATAAACTACCTACTAACCTTCTACCTTAATCCTCGACCTCTACACCCTCCTATCAAGGGTCATGTCCTCAGTGAGCTGAAACAACGCTATGTCCTGCCTAATCACTTCTCCCCAGTACTTCTTTGGCCTACATCGATCCCTTCTCAAACTCTCCATAGAAAAAAATATTTTTTTTCAAATAAAACAAGTACTTTCTTTTTATGAAGTAGAAAAATATTTTCTTTAATTTCAACAAAACGAGTACTTTCTTTTCATGATATAAAAAACTATTTTCTTTTATTTCAACAAACTAAGTATTTTCTTTTCCTGATGTAGAAAAAATATTTTCTTTTATTTTAATAGAACGAGTATTTTCTTTTCATGATGTAAAAAAAGTATTTTCTTTCATTTTATTTTCATAATGTAAAAAAAGTATTTTCATTCATTTCAACAAAACGAGTACTTTCTTTTCGCGATATAGAAAAAATATTCTCTTTCATTTCAAAAAAATGAATATTTTCTTTTTATGACGTTGAAAAAGTATTTTATTTCATTTCAACAAATTGAGTATTTTTTTTTCATGACGTAGAAAAAATATTTTCTTTTATTCAACAAAATGAGTAATTTCTTTTCTGTTGTAGAAAGGATACTTTCTTTTTCAAAAAAAAAAAAAACTTATGAAGTAGAGAAAATATTTTCTTTCATTCAAAAAATGAGTAATTTCTTTTCATGTTGTAGAAAGTAAACTTTCTTTCAACAAAAAAAATATATTTTTAATTATCGAGCTCAAATTTCAATGTTGTTCTTGTGTGAAAAAGTAAAGTAGCTCATTAGGTACTTTAGATTTATGTGAATTATAAAAAGAATAATTAAATTCTTGAAGAAAGGGGAGGGGAGGAAGGAGTTGTCACGACTAGAATTCTCACTGTCGGGATCGTGATGACGCCTAACATTCACTTGCGAGGCAAGCCAATGTTAGAACATTTTTAATTCTTTTAGCAGTTTAAAAAGTAACATTGATATTTAACCAAAATAACATATATGTTCTAAATACAAATGCGAAAATTAAAGAACCAAACATCTATTACAATTCCCTGAATATGGTATTACGAGTTCACAAACTCCTAAAGTAATACACGTAAAGGTCTGAAATAAATAGAAAGTTATCTGAATGAAACTTTACAGCCAAAGAAAAGAGGATGGGGACTCCACGTGCTGCGAGAGCTGACAATCGTACCTCAAGTCTCCGCAAGTATCCGATCCGAGCTCACTAATGACTGCTACTTCTACCGTCTCCAAATTTGCACATTGTGGAGAGTGTAATATCAGTACAAGCGACCCCATGTACTGATAAGTGCCGAGCCTAACCTCGACGATGTAGTGACGAGGCTAAGGCGGGGCATCTATACAAAAATATGTACGCAATATATAAATGAAAGAATAATAGAAAATACAGAACATAACCAAACAACTAACTGAAACTGATAACCACAACCTCTAGAGTGAACCAGTGTTGTCCAGAATTTACCGATCCTTACTATATCAGATAATGAAAGAAATACCGAAAATGAATGCAGTTCAGGAAAATAGAAATATATAGTGTTGTTGCGGCGCGCAACCCGATCCCACCATACATTGCAATATTCTCCCTTATTTCTCATAGTTTCCACCTCTGAACCACTTGTATCTAGCCATAATTAACTTAACAACATCTAATATTGCTAAAGAAATCAATTTCAATACATAAATTCAGGTTTCCCAACATTTCTCTCAAAAAGTCAAAAATTGACCCCGGACCTGCTTGGTCAAAAACTCGAGGTTCGGACCAAAACCCATTCATCCCCGAGCCCGAATATGTTACTAGTTTTGAAATTCGACCCCAAATTAAGGCCTGATTTCTAATTTCTCAAAAATCCCTAATTCTATCCAAACCCTCAATTTCTACCATGAAATTCCTAGATTTTAGGTTGAATTCATGTAAAATGAAGTGAAAGATTGAACAAAACGAGTTAAGAATCACTTACTTATGATTTGGGGAAGAAATGGTCTTTGAAAAATCGCCTAGAGGGTTTTCTTGCTTTGAAGGTTTTAAAAAATGAGAAAGATCCCGTCTAAGTCAAGACTTACCAGCTGCAGATGCCGCATTTGCGACCTGAGCTTTGCAATTGCGAGAAAAATATCGCAAATGTGAACCCCTCGCATTTCTACAGCCTTTGCAAATGTGAACCATTTGCTCGCAATTGCGAAGCATGGATTTCCGCAAATGCGACCCTAACCTCGCAAATGTGAGAATACCCAGTCCCAATCCCAGCCTATGCTCGCAAATGCGAGGCTCACATTTGTGAGTCAGACCTCGCAATTGTGAGACTTGCAGACCTGATGCACACCAGAAATTTTCCTAAGTTGATTTCACTTCGTAGCCTATCCGAAAATCACACGAGCCCTCGGGGTTCCAAACAAAACATGCATACAAGTCTAAACATATCATATAAACTTGCTCGTGCGATCAAATCGCCAAATAACACCTAGAACTACGAAGTTAGCACCTAATCACATGAATCTCCCAAGAACACTTTGAAATTCCTATTTTCACAGTCGGATGTCCGAATCACGTCAAATCAGTTCCCTTTCTAACCAAATTTCACAAATAGGGTATAAATATCATAACGGACATGTACCGGGCTTCGGAACTAAAATACGGACCCGATACCAACAAGATCAAACATTAGCCAATTTCTCAAAACCATTAAATTTTCAGTATTTCAATTCTTAATAAAAATTCATATCTCGAGTTAGGGACCTTGAAATTCGATTTCGGACATACACCCAGGTCCTATATTTCACTACAGACCCACCAGGACCGTCAAAACACGGTCCTGGTCCGTTTACTCAAAACATTGATCGAAGTCAACTAAAATTAACTTTTTAGGCCAAAAATTATTATTTCATCATTTCAAACATAAAAGCTTTCTGTAAAATCACGCCCGAGGAGGGTAAAATGAGATTTTTAAGGCTAAATAGCGCATAATTGAGTTCTAAAATATAAGATGACTCTTTGGGTCATCACATGAGTAAATACAACATGAGAATTTAGAGGAAGGTGGGTTGAACAAAGTAGCATAAAAAATTATTTTTCTAAAAATATTTTATACTCTCTAACCAAACACTAAAGAATATTTTCCGAATTTTTTTCCCACTAACCAACCAAATAAAGAAAAATAAGTGATAAAATCACTCATTTTTTATGAAAATATTTTCCGTACCATACACACCCGGAGAGTACTAAAGTCACTTTTGTGAGTGGCAACCTTTTGTGTAAATTGTTAAGACATACTATAAACAATGCGTTTTGTGATAGTTTTTTTTATGAAATAATTATTTATTTATTTATTTATTTTTATTTAGTTATTATTTTTAAAGAAATCATGTATTCGATCATCTGTATGTCCTTTGATCATATTGTAGAAATTTTAGTGTATATAGTTTAACTTATATATGAAAAATTAAATTATCGATTATAAGTCATAAAGTAGAGTTCACAATCTACTTATGAAATTGGACAAAATATTGGAATGGTTGTAGAATAAAGATTAAACATAAATTATCTTGATTATGAAAATAGTTTAATTTTGACTTTTGTGCTAGTATATTTTGTATGTACTGAATTGACGAAGTGGAGATAAGTATATCATCAAGTAGAGATAAGTATATGACACCGACTTAGTAAAATAATTCTCTAGCCCATTAAATGTACTTATACTCTTAATATTCATATGATTATTATTAGTTATGTTATTTATTATTTTAATTTATTAAAAGGCAAAATTCTTTTGTGGTTCAACATGCCTGGCAAATTAGATACTAATAATAATAATAATAATAATAATAATAATAATAATAATAATAATAATAATAATAATAATAATAATAATAATAATATAAATTGGTAAAATAATAATCAGTTGATGAAATCCATGTCTCGATCTTGAAATTAATGATATACCTTTATGAAAGCTTTTAAGTTTTTATGTGTAAACATGACCGGTGAATTTCATAATATCTTACACAAGAAATAACTTAAAGAAAAATGATATAATAATTAATAAATTAAATCATCGATAATTTAATTTAACTTAATTTAGTATTTGGATCTTAGTGATACGCTCAATTTACACCTTAAAAGAATGTAAGCGATCGTTGTCAAATATAGTAACCCAACAAGGTTGGGGTCGAATCCCACATAGAACAATATGAGGGCGTTGAGGAATGCTAGAGAATTATCACTTATCGCGCAGTGCCAAACA
>ML264810.1:0-13507 GCA_005239495.1 Nicotiana undulata | reverse complement strand
GAGGCCTAGGAAGTCAGATCTTCGCGAACGCGGCCCTGGCTCCGCGAACGCGTAGGTCCCAGCAGCTAACCCTTCGCGAACGCGGCCAAGGGCCCGCGAACGCGAAGGGTATTTTTGCCTAGTGTTTTGTAAATGTCAAAAACAGAAACATTACGGGATTTAACCCACTTCTTCTCAAACCTCTTCTTCCCCACTTCCCCTTAGGCGATTTTGAAGATTTCCATCACAATAGCTCCATAGGTAAGTGATTCCCAACTCTATTTTCTTGCATTTATCTTCAACAACCACTAGAATCTAGGCCTAAAATCCTAAAATCAAAGTAGAAATTAGGGGTTTTGGGTAGAGTTAGGGTTTATGGGATTTTGGGTAATTCAACCTCAATTTGGGGTCGGATTTCAAAACAAATCATATATTTGAACTCGTGGGGGTATGGGTGATCGGGTTTTGGTCCGAGCCTCGTGTTTGGACCAAGCGGGCCCGGGGTCGAATTTTGGTATTTTTGGAAGAATGCTAGGAATTGTATATTTAGGCTATGGGATTGTATTAATGAGTCATTATTGATGTTAATAAGTTAATTATGTCTAGATATTGTCGTTTCGGAGTTGAATTCAAAAGGAAAGGCAGTATTAGAAGCTTGAATTGCTATTCTTGGACCCGAGGTAAGTGTCTTGCCTAACTTTGGTGAGGGAATAGGTATTGTGCCCTATGTGCTATGTGTGTTATCATGTTCAATGCATAGGTGATGTGACGAGTACCTATGCATTGTGTGTCAAGTATGCTCGTGAGTCCGTTTTTCTTAATTACTTGTTATTACATCAATGATCAATGTGCTATGAAGTAGTTCTTTTGGGAAGTTATGAACTCGTAAGGAATTGGTTATAGCTGAGACCCTTGCCGGGAAAATGTGTTGATTTTGTTTGTTATTCCCCATGTTGGGTGGTTATGAATCAAAATTTCGGTAATTGATTTCCTTGCCAAGTTGTTATTTGTTGCTGATATTACTTGGGTGAGGAGGAGAGTAAAGCACGAAGGGGGATGCCGTGCCATTCATTCATATTATTCATTTATTTATTATTGCAATGTGAGGCAGAGAGTAAAGCACGAAGGGTGATGTCGTGCCATTCATTCATATCATTCATTCAGTTATTTTATTATTGCAATGTGAGGAAAAGAGTAAAGACACGAAGGGTGATGTTGTGCCATTCATTTCATTTATTCATTATTGCACTGTGAGGAAGAGCGTAAAGCACGAAGGGTGATGCAGTGCCATTCGTTTCATTTATTATTGCGTTCATCTCATATATCTACCTTGTTTCATCGTGAGGACGAGAGTAAAAGCACGAAGGGTGATGACGTGCCATTCATTTATCTGTTTATTCATCGTATTCAATATCTCATTTCTCTTCATACTTGTTTCCCCCTTACTTGTTCCCGTATTACTTGCTTATCTGTTAAATATCTGTTACTTCCCTGCTATATTTTTGGTAGAACTGTACATGTAGGTTATCGTTGTCGTGCCTTGCCTCGCCACTACTTCGACCGGGGTTAGGCTCGGCACTTGCTCACTACATGGGGTTGGTTGTACTGATGCTACACCTGCACTTCTTTATGTTGTGCAGATCCCACAGCCGGACCCGGTGGACCTTGATAGAGGGAGTATCCTTCAGTCCACTTCGGAGATTTCAAGGTAGACCTGTAGACGTCGTGGGCCTTGGCGTCTCCTCTACCCTTATCTTTCTATTCTTTCTTGTTTTGTTCTTAGTTTTGAGACAATTATGTATTATTTCTTCAGACCTTGTATTTAGTAATCTCAAAGACAGTCCGTGTGTTAGTGACTCCAGGTCCTGGGATGTTGCTATCGAAATGTATTACTGGTATTTTATTTAGTTAAAGAAGCATCTGTTTTCGCACTTAAAAGGAATATATATTGTTCTAGTTATTTCTGTTATTTCAATGTTAATATGTTAATGTAATTGTGTATGTTGGCTTGCCTATAGGCTCAACGTTAGACGCAGTCACGGCCTGTAGGTGGATTTTCGGGTCGTGACAAGTTGGTATCAGAGCACTAGGTTGCTTAGGTCTCACAACTCACAGACAAATTGGTAGAGTCTCAGGGATCGGTGCGGAGACGTCTATATTTATCCCCCTCAGACTGCAAAGTTAGGATAACTCCACATTTCTTCATCTCTGTTGTGCCAATTGAATTCTAAATAGTAATTGAGTCTCTAAATACTCTCTCGCAGATGGCGAGAACGCGTGCTTCCTTATCGACCGATCAGCAGCCCGATCCTCCTATCGCAGCTCCTACGAGGGGTCGAGGCCGAGGCCGTGCTAGAGGCCGAGGCAGAGCTAGAACAGCAGCTCCAGTTGAGGACCCACAGGTAGACTATGCCGCCGAGGTTCCTGCTCAGACAATCCCAGTTGGACCAGCTCTGGTCCCAGAGGGGTTCATTGCTACCCCAATGCTTCAGGACGCTCTAGTCCGCTTGGTGGGACTTATGGAGAGCATGGCTCAGGTCGGTCTTCTTCCTACTTCACCAGCTGGATCTTAGGCTGGGGGAGGGACCTAGACTCCTGTTATTCATACCCCAGAGCAGGTTGCCACCTAGTTTCAGACTCCAGCACCTCAGACAACTGGAGTAGCTCAGCCGGGTATTATGGCACCGGCAACCGAGGGTGCAGCTATGTCAGCAGATGCTCTATGGAGACTAGATTGGTTCACCAAGTTATTCACTACTACTTTTACTGGTGCACCGTCAGAGGATCCATATGATTATTTGGACAGCTGTCATGAGGTTCTTCGGAACATGGGCATAGTGGAGTCTAATGGGGTTGACTTTGCTACTTTTCGGTTATCTGGTGCAGCCAAGACTTGGTGGAGAGACTATTGCCTGACCAGGCCAGCTGGGTCTGCACCATTGACTTGGGCTCAGTTCTCCGAGTTATTCTTGGGGAAGTTCCTTCCAGTTACTCAGAGGGAGGATCTTCGAAGGCAGTTTGAGCGGCTCCAGCAGGGATCTATGTCTGTCACTCAGTACGAGACCAGGTTCATCACTCTAGCCAAGCATGCACTTATGATTCAGCCCATCAGACTCCAGATGACCAGGGAGTCAGGTACCGATATTTCATGCTAGGATGCGGCCGATGTGGCCAGGAGGATTGAGATGATTCTGTCACAAGGCTGACAAGAGGACCCATCACTTTGGTAGATTCAATGGAGCCTCATCTGGAGGCAGGGATTCTTTCGGTAGAGGCCATCCACCCCGACTTTTTTAGTCAGCACTTCAAGTATCTCACCGTGCACTGTCAGCCCCTATTAGTGCACCACCAACACCTATCAGTGCACAGCCACTTCAGAGCTACGAGGGTGGTTATCAGGGTCGTCAGGGGCAGTTCCAGAGTCATCAGCCACATCAGCAGAGACCATGTTATTCTTGTGGGGTTCATGGGCACATTGTGAGGTATTGCCTCAGGGTTTCTTGTAGTTCTCAGTGTCAGGGTTCTCGCGCCATGGTCTCCGCAGAAGGTGCACCCCCACCCCCTTAGCAAACTAGGGGTGGTGGTCGTGATGCTAGAGGTGGAGGTCAGACTCATAGAGGTGGAGGGAAGGACATGAGAGGTAGAGGTCAGCCCGTAGCCGGTAGACCCAGAGATGTGCAGGTTGGAGGGGCTCAGCCCCGGTGCTATGCTTTCCTGCCCATGTTGATGCTGAGGCTTCTGATGCAGTTATTACAGGTACGATTTCAGTTTGCAGCCGAGAGGCTTCGGTATTATTTGATCCGGGTTCTACATTCTCCTATGTGTCTTTATATTTTTCCCCTTATTTGAGTATGCCCCGTGATTCCTTGAGTACTGTTGTACACGTGTCTACACTGGTGGGTGATTCTATAGTGGTATATCGAGTTTACCGTGCTTGCTTAGTAGTTATTGGTGGTCTGGGGACTCAGGTTGATCTTTTGCTTCTTGATATGGTTGACTTGGGTTTTATATTGGGGAGGGATTGGTTATCCCCCTATTATGCTATTATGGACTGTCATGCCAAGACAGTGACCTTGGCCTTGCCAGGGGTACCTCGTTTGGAGTTGAGGGGGACTCCTAGCCATTCTTCTGGTAGAGTTATTTCTTATATGAAGGCTCGGCGCATGGTCGAGAAGGTTTGTTTGGCCTATCTGGCCTATGTTCGTGATTCTAGTGCCGAGGTTCCTTCCCTGAAGTCTATGCCCGTAGTTCGTAAGTTTCTAGAGGTATTCCCTGCTGACCTATCGGGTATGCCACCCGATAGGGATATTGACTTTTGTATTGAGGTAGCTGAGGGCACTCAACCTATTTCTATTCCGCCGTATCGTATGGCCCCGCCAGAGTTGAAGGAATTGAAGGCGCAATTGCAGGATTTGTTGGATAAAGGATTCATTAGGCCTAGTGTTTCTCCTTGGGGTGCTCTACTGTTGTTTGTTAAGAAGAAAGATGGCTCAATGAGGATGTGTATTGACTACCGGTAGTTAAATAAGGTTACCATTAAGAACAAGTATCCTTTGCTGAGGATTGATGATCTATTTGATCAGCTTCAGGGTGCTACAGTGTTCTCCAAGATAGACTTGAGATCAGGTTACCATCAGCTGAGGATTAGGGCTTCTAATGTCCCTAAGACAACTTTTCGCACTCGTTATGGGCACTATGAGTTTTTGGTGATGTCTTTTGGGTTGACTAATTCCTCGTTGCATTCATGGAGATGATGAACCGAGTGTTCAGGCCTTATTTGGACTCGTTCGTTATTGTTTTCATTGATGATATATTGATATACTCTTGCAGCCGAGAGGAGCATGAGCAACACCTTAGAGTTGTCCTCCAGACTCAGAGGGATAGTTAGTTGTATGCCAAATTCTCCAAGTGTGAGTTTTGGTTGAGTTCAGTTGCATTTCTAGGCCATGTGGTTTCATCAGAAGGTATTCAGGTAGACCCCAAGAAGATTTCAGTAGTTAGAGATTGGCCTATTCCCACTTCAGCCACCGAGATTCGGAGCTTCTTGGGCTTAACAGGCTATTATCGTTGATTTGTGGAGGGTTTTTCATCTATAGCAGCCCCGATGACCAGGTTGACCCAGAAGTGTGCTCAGTGCAGGTGGTTTGATGAGTGTGAGGCGAGCTTTTCGAAGCTCAAGACAGCCTTGACAACGACACCAATGTTAGTATTGCCCTCAGGTTCAGGACCGTATACCGTGTATTGTGATGCTTCACGGGTTGGGCTTGGTGCAGTGTTGATGTAGGACGGCAAGGTTATAGCCTATGCTTCTCGTTAGTTGAAGATTCATGAGAAGAACTATCCAGTTCATGATTTGGAGCTTGCAGCCATTGTTCACGCTTTGATGATCTGGAGGCACTATCTGTACGGAGTGCTATGTGAGGTGTTCACGGACCATAAGAGCTTGTAGTATCTGTTCAGACAGAAGGAGTTGAACATGAGGAAGAGGAGATGGTTAGAGTTGCTGAAGGATTGTGATATTACCATTCTTTATCATCCGGGAAAGGCCAATGTGGTAGCCGATGCTTTAATCCGAAAGTCAGTTAGCATGGCTAGTCTTGCCTATTTATCAGTCGGGGAGCGACCTCTTGCGTGGGATGTTAAGGCTTTAGCCAACCGATTTGTGAGATTGGAGGTTTCTGAGACTGGCAGTGTTTTGGCCCATACTGTGGCCCGTTCTTCATTGTATGACCGTATTCGGGCCAGGCAGTATGATGATCGTCATCTATGTGTTCTTAGAGACATAGTCCGGCACGGAGGTGCCAAGCAATTTACGGTTGATGATGAGGGATTTCTGTGGATGAAGAGCCGTATTTGTGTACCTGATGTTGAGGGTATTCGTGAGTTGATACTTCAGGAGGCCCATGGTTCCCGGTATTCCATTCATCCGGGCGCCGCAAAGATGTACCATGACCTGCGGCAACATTATTGGTGGCGTAGAATGAAGAAGGATATTGTAGCTTATGTAGCTCGGTGCTTGAACTGTCAGCAGGTTAAGTACGAGCACCGGAGACCCGGTGGGTTGATGCAGCAGATTCAGCTTCCTGAGTGGAAGTGGGAGCGTATCACCATGGACTTCATAGTTGGGCTCCCACGGACTCAGAGGATGTTTGATGCGGTTTGGGTTGTTGTGGATAGGCTGACCAAGTCAGCGCATTTCATTCTGGTATAAGTGTCGTATTCAACAGAGAAGTTGGCAAAGATTTACATGAGAGAGATTGTTAGATTGCATAGTGTGCCCATATCCATCATATCAGGCCGAGGTACTCAGTTTACCTCCCATTTCTAGAGAGTATTTCAGCGAGAGTTGGGCACACATATTGAGTTGAGCACAACATTTCATCCTCAGACGGACGGACAGTCTGAGCGTACTATTCAGATTTTTGAGGATATGTTGCGGGCCTGTGTCATTGATTTTGGTGGTTCATGGGACCAGTTCTTGCCTTTAGCTGAGTTTTCCTACAACAACAACTATCAGTCGAGCATTCAGATGGCTCCGTATGAGGCATTGTATGGTAGACGGTGTCAGTCCCCAGTCGGATGGTTTGAGCCGAGAGAGGCTAGATTGTTGGGTTCCGAGTTAGTCCAGGATGCCTTGGACAAGGTGAAGATTATTCAAGATAGACTTCGTACAACTCAGTCCAGGCAAAAGAGTTATGTGGATCGTTGAGTTCGAGATTTGGCTTTCATGATAGGAGACCAGGTATTTCTTCGAGTGTCGCCTATGAAGGGCGTGATGAGGTTCGGGAAGAAGGGCAAGTTGAGCCCTAGGTACATTGGTCCATTTGAGATTTTGGATAAGGTAGGAGAGGTGGCCTACAGACTTGCCTTGCCACCGCATTTATCAGGCGTGCATCCAGTGTTTCATGTATCTATGCTCCGGAGGTATATTGCGGATCCATCCCATGTTCTTGACTTCAGCGGTGTCCAGTTGGACCAGAATTTGTCTTATGAGGAGGAGCCAATAGCCATATTAGCTAGGCAGGTTTGTCAGTTGAGATCGAAGAGTTATCCTTCGGTTCGTGTTCCGTGGAGAGGTCAGCCTGCTGAGGCAGCTACTTGGGAGTCAGAGTCTGATATGCGGAGCCGTTATCCCCATTTTTTCTCAGACTCGGGTACTTTTCTATGTCCGTTCGAGGACGGACGTTTGTTTTAGAGGTGGAGATTGTGATGACCCAATAGGTCATCCTGTATAAATTTAGCTAAATCTGTGCTTCGAGGCCGCGAATGCCTCCGTTAATCTCAGCTCGATATGCGTGCGCAGCTCGGGCAGGTAGCCGGGAAGCTTTTACGTGAAAACTTGATGAAAAATGAAATTTCTAATAATTAATTGATTAAAGTTGACCTTGGTCAATATTTTTGGTAAACGGAGCCGAACCCGTGATTTGACAGTCCCGGAGGGTCCGTAGGAAAATATGGGACTTGCGCGTATGCCCGGAATCGAATTTCGAGGTCCCAAACCCGAGAAATGAATATTTAAAGAAAATTGTTTTCTAAAAAAATATAAAGGTTTTTGGAAAATGAATATTCATGTGAAAACCGCGTTATCGGGCTCGTATTATGGTTCCGGAGCCCGAAACAAGTTTAATATATGTTATGTGAGCTATATGTGAAATTTGGTGTAAAACATACTTGATATGAAATGTTTTGGATCAAAATCGGAATAATTGAACCTTATGAAGTTTTAAGAAACTTCTATGAGTTTTGAGGTTTAATTCATTGATTTTGATGATATTTTGGTGATTTAGATGCTTAAATAAGTCTGTAGGATGTTTTGGGAGTCGTGTGTGTTTTTGCTTTTGAGACCCGAGGGCTCGGGTGAGTTTCGGGTAGTTAACGGGGTGTGCAAAGTGGAAAACTCTGGTGTTTTTTTGATGATTTGCTGGTGTCTGGTGTAATACCCTTCGCGAACGCGGCCAAGGGCTCGCGAACGCAAAGGGTAAATTATGGTGGCCTGGGTTTTACTCTATGCGAACGCGTAGAGGGAGACGCGAACGCGTAGCACTGGGCAGTGCTTCTACGCGAACACGTCCCCAAGGGTGCGAACGCGTAGGCTTAGGGAGAGGTCGAGGACAGGGTAGTTTTGTTCTTCGTGAACGCGGGCGTAGGCTCGCGAATGCGGAGGCCTAGGAAGTCAGACCTTCGCGAACGCAGCCCTGGCTCCACGAACGCGTAGGTCCCAGCAGCTAACCCTTCGCGAACGCGAAGGGTATTTTTGCCTACTGTTTTCTAAATGTCAAAAACATAAACATTACGGGATTTAACCCACTTCTTCTCCACTTCCCCTTAGGCGATTTTGAAGATTTCCATCACCATAGCTCCATAGGTAAGTGATTCCAACTCTATTTTCTTCCATTTATCTTCAACAACCACTAGAATCTAGGCCTAAAATCCTAAAATCAAAGTAGAAATTAGGGGTTTTGGGTAGAGTTAGGGTTTATGGGATTTTGGGTAATTCAACCTCAATTTGGGGTCGGATTTCAAAACAAATTATATATTTGAACTCGTGGGGTTATGGGTAATCGAGTTTTGGTCCGAGCCTCGTGTTTGGACCAAGCGGGCCCGCGGTCGAATTTTTATATTTTTGGAAGAATGCTAGGAATTGTATAATTAGGCTATTGGATTGTATTAATGAGTCATTATTGATGTTAATAAGTTAATTATGTCTAGATATTGTTGTTTCGGAGTTGAATTCAAAAGGACAGGCGGTATTAGAAGCTTGAATTGCTATTCTTGGAGCCGAGGTAAGTGTCTTGCCTAACTTTGGTGAGGGAATAGGTATTGTGCCCTATGTGTTATGTGTGTTATCATGTTCAATGCATAGGTGGGGTGATGAGTACCTATGCATTGTGTGTCAAGTATGCTCCTGAGTCCGTTTTGCTTAATTACTTGTTTTTACCTCAATGATCAATGTGCTATGAAGTAGTTCTTTTGGGAAGTTATGAACTCGTAAGGAATTGGTTATAGCTGAGACCCTTGCCGGGCAAATTTGTTGATTTTGTTTGTTATTCCCCATGTCGGGTGGTTATGAATCGAAATTTCGGTAATTGATTTCCTTGCCAAGTTGTTATTTGTTGCTGATATTACTTGTGTGAGGAGGAGAGTAAAGCACAAAGGGTGATGCCGTTCCATTCATTCATATTATTCATTTATTTATTATTGCAATGTGAGGCAGAGAGTAAAGCATGATGGGTGATGCCGTGCCATTCATTCATATCATTCATTCAATTATTTTATTATTGCAATGTGAGGAAGAGAGTAAAAGCACGAAGGGTGATGTCGTGCCATTAATTTATCTGTTTGTTCATCGTATTCGATATCTCATTTCGCTTCATACTTGTTGCCCCCTTACATGTTCCTGTATTACTTGCTTATCTGTTAAATATCTGTTACTTCCCTGCTATATTTTTGGTAGAACTGTACAGGTAGGTTATCGTTGTCGTGCCTAGCCTCGCCACTACTTCGGCCGGGGTTAGGCTCGGCACTTGCTCAGTACATGGGGTCGGTTGTACTGATGCTATACCTGCACTTCTTTATGTTGTGCAGATCCCCAAGCCAGACCCGGTGGAAACTGATAGAGGGAGTATCCTTCAGTCCACTTCGGAGATTTCAAGGTAGACCCGCAGACGTTCCTGGGCCTTGGCGTCTCATCTACCCTTATCTTTCTATTCTGTCTTGTTTTGTTCTTAGTTCTGAGAGAGTTATGTATTATTTCATCAGACCTTGTATTTAGTAATCTCATAGACAGTCCGTGAGTTAGTGACTCCAGGTCTTGGGATGTTGCTATCAAAATGTATTATTGGTATTTTATTTAGTTAAAGAAGCATCTCTTTTCGCACTTAAACGGAATATAAAATGTTCTAGTTATTTTTGTTATTTCAGTGTTAATATGTTAATGTAATTGTGTACGTTGTCTTGTCTAGCGAGCTCAACGTTAGACGCAGTCACGACCTGTAGGTGGATTTTCGGGTCGTGACAATTATCTTGTTTCTTGTCAACTTGGTTCTGATTTTAGGTTAATAGGTTTAGGTTTCATATACCCCTTCCCTTAGATGTTGTGCAATTATAATTAGTTGATTATGTTATTTTTAGCCTTTCAAGTTATCTCTTCCACCTTGAAATAGTCTATTAGGAGGATTAACAAACTAATTACTCCCTATAAGTGAATACTAAGTTTCAAGCATAATTAGTTAAGTCTAAGGTAATTGACCCCTAAATTAAGATAGCTAAGCCTATTGCATCATTACGTTAATCACATAGTAACTTCACTTAATTTAGCTAAGTTTAAGTCCAAAATAATTCACTTAATCTCACTTACTTAAACTAATTTCAAGTCATTTTCAGCTTCTTCATTAATGCTAATCATTAATTAGAATAAAACTAGTCAACCTAATTAACAACATAATCCTTAAATACTAAAAGGGTAATTTTAAGGGTAGTTTAGGAACTTCAATTGAAGAATCTTAGGTGTAACAACCCAAGAAGCTTCTAGAATTAGGATAAATATCAAAACAAAATCAGAGGGCATAAAATCAGATTTTTTTTTAGGTAAAACAGTATTTTTAAAAAGGAAAACAGGGTTGTAAATAATAGAACATTCAAGAAAGGGGTACAACTGTCCTAGCTGTTGCAAAAGGATAAGACTGGACAATTGTGTATTGGTAAAAAAGAGTTTCACACGTATGATGATCCTTGATGACTCAGCTGGCTGCGTGGACCAAGGAAAACATGACAGCTGGATATGATTCTATAAAGAGGTATGGAACATTAGCTTGTAAATTATTGTAACATTAGCTTGAAACGTCCCATTAATGTAATAATTAGTCATTAATGAGCGATTATTGTAATAGGTAGACATTATATTAAGAAATTCCCTATATACGAGAAGAGAATATAACTTGTAAAGGGGATCTAAACCAAGAATACAATACATTTTACTTTTCTGCGCGTCATATCATTGTCCATTTACTTATTCCTTTTTTACTTATCATTATTTCCTTGATTATCAGAAACCCGAGTGTATCCTAAAAATAGCTTTAGTCAAAAGATCTAATTCTTTGGTTAAACAAATTGGTTCTGTTATCGGGAACCTGATAATCTTTGTTTGCTTTTCAAAAGATATCCTCTAAACTATGTCGAACTCCAACGACAACAACCAATAAAGGAATGGAACCCCAGTTCCATCACATGCAGGAACCCCACGTGGGTCAAGGGAACAATCCCCAGATAGATCCAATAACAACGATAATAATAATTATCAGACGGTAGAACAATATCAGGTTAGGCAAATGATTGCAGAGTGTGTGAGCCAAGCTTTGCAAGAATTTGCAAGGGGATTACCAGCGACATCACATGCATCACTGGCACCACCTCCTAATAACACTATCAATGTGGAAAACCCTCAGTCTGGGTTGGCAAACTCAGCAAGGGATGACACTCCTAATGAATCTGTCGAAATGAGACCAGGTATGACTAATAATTCTGAATTATAAAATTTACTACTAACCTTGCAGGAACAGGTGAAAGAACAAAATGATCGAATCGAGCAAATTCACGGAGTACCACATGTTATCAAATGCATTGATGTGTATTCTAAACAACCTTGGAAACCAAGTGCAGTATTGTGATGACCCAAAAGGGGGTCATCTTATGTGAATCTAATTTTGACTGTATTCCGGGGCCCCGAAAGCCTCCGTTAATCTTTCCTCAATGTGCGCAGCCCGGGCGCGTAGCCGTAAAGCCTTTATGTGAAAACTTGATTAAGAGTTGACTTCATGTTAATTATTTGAATAAAGTTGACTTTGGTCAACATTTTTGGAAACGAACCCGAACCAGTGATCTGATGGTCCCAGAAGGCCCGTAGGAAAATATGGGAATTAGGCGTATGCCCGAAATCGAATTCCGAGGACCCAAGTCCGAGAAATGAATTTTTAAAGAAAATTATTTTATGAAAATATTAAAGGCTTATGAAAATGAACCTTGTTATGAAACCTGTGCTGCCGGGCCCGTATTATAAATTCGGAGCCCGGAATAGGTTCAATATGTGTTATTTAAGTTATCTATGAAATTTGGTAAGAAACGGACTTGATTTGATGGGTTTCAGATCAAAATGAGAAAATTGGAGTTAATGAAGTTTTGAGGATTTTCATTGAATTTGAAATTTGGCTTGAAATGTGATTTTTTTGTTTCCGAGGTCCGAATGAAATTTCGGGATCGGGAATATATCCGTATAGTCATTCATAAATTGTCTGTAAAATATGAGGTCATACCGAGTAGTATAGACCCGTTCGGCGCAATGTTATGAAATCTAGAGTTCTTAAAGTCTTAAGTTTGAATTCAAGAGGTTTGGTGGGTGATTTCTAGTTCTAGTGATGTTCTGAGTGTTCCGTGAGCTCGAGCGAGTCCGTCATATGATTTGCGACCTATTGGTATATTTTTTCGGAGGCTCGGGTGGGCCCAGGGGCTTCCTGGACCCCGCACAGGGCCAAAAACCAGCAAAATCCACTGCTGGTGTGGCTGCTTCTGGTGTGACCGCACCTGCGGTCTCTCAGTCGCAGGTGCTAGTGCGCACCTGCGGTCCAGCCTTCGCAGGTGCGGCCCTTTATTCCGCAAGAGCGGGACCGCTGGTGTGGACTCCTTCTCCGCAGGTACGATGCCAGGGTCCCAGGCCCTTTTCTGCTGGGGTGGTGATTTTCTCGCAGGGTGCGGAACCGCACCTGCGGTCCCAAGGTCGCAAGTGCGGAAATCACTATTGCCAGCCCCTTTTAAATGTCCAAATTACGGGTTTTCTTCATTTTTACCCACCATCAACCTCCATTAGAGAGCATCCAAGTTTGAGAAACATCTCCCACGACCACCCACTGTAGGGGTAAGTAATTCTCTTCTATTTTTCACTATTATGCATACAATTCAACGGGTTTAATTCCTAAAGAATCAAGAATTCATAAAAATTTGGATAGAAATTCTAGGGCTTTGAATAAATTGGTGAATTATTCAATTGAGGCTATGAATCCTTGTATAAATCACATCACTTCGATCCCTAGTACTTGAGATAAGTAAATCCCCTATTTAACACTAGTTTCAAACATTAATTCCTAGTTAAATTCCCTACTAAATTATCAAAAATCATGGAATTAGGTAGTAATTTTAGGATTCTTGAGGACTTTGTGATTTTNAATTGTGGTCCGAGGGGTAGATTCGACACGAGGTGAGTCTCCTTTCTAACC
Source organism: Nicotiana undulata (assembly GCA_005239495.1). Lineage (NCBI taxonomy): Eukaryota > Viridiplantae > Streptophyta > Magnoliopsida > Solanales > Solanaceae > Nicotiana > Nicotiana undulata. Next base: position 263 of record ML264810.1, on the reverse strand, counting down.
TTGTAAGAGGGAATTGTCCCCATAGGTGATGTATATGCTATGTGTAAATTGTTTGGGGGCTACGTACAAACCAAGTGACGAGAGTCTGTACGTAGCGGCTATTATTGTTATGTCCGGGTAGTTAGGCCAACATCATGCCTTGAATGCTTTCTCGTAATGCCTTATATGCTTTTCTCGTAATGCCTGATATGTTTTCCTCATAATGCTTTATATGATTCATTGTGACGCCATATGTACTATGAAATTATGTTTTGCATAGTGTT
>ML264809.1:0-23677 GCA_005239495.1 Nicotiana undulata | reverse complement strand
GGGGGGGGGGGGGAGGAAGAGTTTGAGGATGATAGGATAAAAGGGAGGGTTAGGGTTGGGGTGAATAAGAAAGAAAATAAAAAAATTAAACAAACTTAAAAAAAATTGGCCGGTGAACCGATACAAGCACGGTCCGAGCGCGGCCACGTTTGTGAGGCAGAATACTTTGCAATTTGCGCGGTCCAAGCGCGGCCTCGCACCTGAGCTGAAAGCAATGCGTGCGGTCCAAGCGCGGTCTTAGCGCGACCGCGCACCTGGGAAGTAGAACACTTATTAATTTGTGTGGCCTGAGCGCGGCCGCGCACCTGGGCCTCAAAATTTTTCACGTTTTTACCTGTTCCCTCATCGTCGGCTGGACTTATCATTCGCCTAAGCTCACCTGAATATGTTAGTATTTACAAAAATCCAAATAACAATTCTAACTAGACTAAAATCACTGCGCGTTGGGTTGCCTCCCAACCAGCGCCTTAGTTAGTGTCGTGGCACGACAATTACAACAAGTCAATGGGTTGCCTGCCATGCAGTGCCTTATTTAACGTGTGGCACGACGCAGATGAGCGCAATTAAGGTTTGCTCGACCTCTGAGGCTCAGTCAGATGGATCACTGCCGCTTCCTTGACTTCATCCATGCCCACATATGGTTTCAATATGTGCCCATTAACTCTAAATGTGTGAGAGTCTTTCTCTGAGGCAATCTCTATAGCACCTGAAGGGAGCACTTCGACCACACGAAATGGTCCAGACCATCGTGACTTGAGTTTACCCAGAAATAGTCTTAATCTTGAATTATACATCAACACCATATCTACGGGTTTGAAATTTCTCTCAACAATGTTCTTGTCGTTCAACCTCTTCATTCTCTCCTTGTATAACCTTGTGCTCTCGAAAGCGAGATATCAGAACTCATCTAGCTCATGCAATTCAGTGACTCTATTTGTTCTCGCAGTCTCAATGTCTAGATTCAGCTGTTTCAATGCCCACCAAGCTCTATGCTCTAACTCTAATGGCAAGTGACAAGCCTTCCCAAACACCAACTTGTATGGTGACATGCCAATTGGTGTTTTGAAAGCAGTTCTATAGGCCCAGAGTGCGTCATCTAGCCTTTTCGCCCAATCAGTCCTTGTGGCATTCACCGTTTTGGTCAACACACTCTTTATCTCTCGATTTGACACTTAAACCTGCCCACTGGTCTGAGGATGGTATGGAGTTTCCACCTTGTGGCGTACATCGTACTTTTACAGCAATTTCTCAAAGGCTCGATTGCAGAAATGAGTGCCTCCGTCACTGATTATGGCTCTTGGGGTCCCAAAACGAGTGAATATATTCTTCTTCAAAACCCAATCACCACCCTTACATCATTGGTGGGGAGTGCTACAACTTCCACCCATTTGGACACATACAGCAACAAGTATGTACTTATTGCCATAGGAACTGACGAAGGGACCCATGAAGTCTATTCCCCAAACTTTGAACACTTCAACCTCCTGGATTGGGTTCATGGGCCTCTTATGGCAACGAGAAATGTTCCGGTTCGCTGGCATTCATCACAGCCCTTGACCCATATATGTGCATCCTTAAACATAGTTGGCCAGTAGAACCTGGCTTCTAGCACTTTCGCTGTCGTCTTGACTCCTCCAAAATGTCCGCCATATGCCGATGCGTGACATGCATGCAAAAAAGAATATTGATTTATCTCGGGGACACACCTCCGGATCATATTGTCAACACAAATCCGAAACAAATAAGGTTCATCCCAGTAATACATGTGGCAATCACGGTAAAACCTTTTCGTTTGCACAGAGGAAAGTCATAGGGAACTATATCGCTTGCTAGGTAATTTGCAATATCTGCATACCATGGAACTTCCTTAAGGCTTATGGCGAGTAGCTGCTCATCTGGAAAGGTTTACAGAATATCCTCTACCTCAACTGATTTTTCATCTTCTTCCAGTCGCGATAAGTGATCAGCGACTTGGTTTTCCGTGCCCTTACGGTCACGAATTTCCAAGTCAAACTCTTGCAGTAGCAGCACCCAACGAATCAGACGTGGTTTGGACTCTTTCTTTTCGATTAGGTACCTGAGAGAAACATGATCAGTGTATACAATTACCTTTGAGCTAATAAGGTGCGATCTGAACTTGTGAAATGCGAACACCACAACCAACATCTCCTTTTCAGTCACAGTGTAGTTCAGCTGGGCTCCACTCAACGTTCTACTTGCATAGTAAATTGGGTGTATTATCTTGTCTTTCCACTGTCCTAGCACTGCTCCCACTGCATAGTCACTTGCGTCACACATTAGTTTGAATGGTTGCTCCCAGTCGGGGGCAACAATGATAGGTGTTGTGACTAGCCTCTTCTTCAACTCCTCGAATGCTACCCTGCACTCATCAGAAAACACGGAAGGGTGATCTTTTTCTAACAACTTACACAAAAGGTTGGAAATTTTTAAGAAGTCTTTTATGAATCTCTGGTAGAAACCGGCATGCCCGAGGAAGCTCCTGATTACTTTGACTGACGTAGGAGGTGGAAGCTTTGCTATCACATCAACTTTCGCACGATCCACCTCAATTCCCTTGCTTGATACCAAGTGTCCCAAGACTATACCCTCTTGTACCATGAAATGGCACTTTTCCTAATTGAGTATCAAGTTAGTCTCGATACACCTTTTCAACACTCTAGTCAGATTCTTAAGGCATTCATCGAATGAATTTCCCACCACTGAGAAATCATCTATGAACACCTCCATTATATCTTCCACCATGTCTATGAATATGGCCATCGTGCACTGTTGGAATGTGGTAGGTGCGTTGCATAAGCCAAAGGGAATCCTCCGAAAGGAAAAAATCCCATAAGGGCTTGTGAACGAGGTCTTCTCTCTGTCCTCTGGTGCAATAGAGATTTGATTGTACCCTGAGTACCCATCTAGAAAATAGAAGTGGGACCTCCCTGCCATTCTGTCAAGCATTTGATCAATGAAGGGAAGTGGGATGTGGTCTTTCCGAGTGGACAAGTTTAATTTCCTATAATCCATACAAATTCTCCAGCCTGTGACAGTTCGTGTAGAGATCAGTTCATTGTTATCATTTTTCACCACCGTCATACCACCCTTCTTAGGAACACATTGCACCGGGCTAACCCAGTTGCTATCAAAGATGGGGAAAATGATTCCCGCATCTAACCACTTAATAATCTCCTTCTTCACCACTTCCTTCATATTGGGGTTCAGCCTCCTTTGGTGTTCCCTGGAAGGTTTGTGCCCCTCTTCCAGCAGAATTTTATGCATGAAAAATGCCGGGATGATCCCCTTAATGCCATGGTCCACCCGATAGTAGTCTTGCACTCCTTCAGTACCTGCAAAAGATGTTCTGCCTGCACATCTAACAAACTGGATGAGATAATAATAGGTAATGTGGAATTAGGTCCTAAAAATGCATACCTGAGATGGCCGGGCAATGGCTTCAACTCCAGCTTTGGTGGTTCTTTTATGGATGGCTTGGTTGGAGGAGTTTCCCTTTTTCTAAGTGCAGGGGATCAAATTCAAGTTGTCTCTTCCAAAAACCTTTGCCCTCAAGAGCAAGCACCCATTCCGCCAATTCTACACCATTCACCTCATCCAAATTCAGAAGATATGCAGCGAGAGGATTCTCAATATTCAAGGTCTCATCATCCTCTTCCAGGATTACATCCACGGTATCAATTAAACAACAATTGGCGAATTCACTTTGTCTCCTCATAGATTTCTGCACGTTGAATGTTATCTCCTCATTATTTAACCTCATCTTGAGATCTCCAGTTTCACAGTCAATTAGAGCTCGCCCCGTGTCCAAGAAAGGCCTTCCCAAAATTATGGAAATTTCTTCATCCACCCTACAGTCAAGAATTACAAAATCTGCAGGGGACACAAATTTCCCTACCTACACCAACACGTCATCAAGAATGCCTGAGGGCCTTTTTACAGTCCTGTCGGCCAGCTGCAATAACATAGACGTGAGTCTAGCTCTTCCAATCCCCAGTCTTTTATAGATTGCCAGGGGCATAAGATTTATGCTATCCCCCAAATCATAGAGTGCCTTGGAAAAAGCAAAGTTACCTATGGTGCAAGGAATTGTAAAACTCCCGGGATCAGACAACATTTCAGCAACGGGTCTAGTTACAACAACACTGCAGGTCTGAGTTAGAGTCACCGTGGCAAAGTCTTGGAAGTCGAATTTGCAGGACATCAATTCCTTCATCATTTTTGCATAACCATGCATCTCCTTCAAAGCATCAATCAATGGAATATTTACCTGAATTTGTTTCAACATTTCCAAGAACTTCTTGTATTGCTCATCTTTTTGGTACTCGACCAACCTCTGTGGGAATGGTGCTGGAGGTCGTTTTTCCCCAGTGATCTGGGCTTTCTCTTTTTTCAGACACTGCCTCCACTATCGGTTCCTATGCGGTCTCCGCTTCTTTCTATGCCTCATTCTGCATGTTGGCTTTTTCCTGGGCAGGCTGCACCGTCACCTCTGTCAATCCTGCTGAATCAACCAATTCAATGGGCACTGGTACAAACGTCTCAACATGTCTGCTTTCTCGGGCCCTCTCTTGTTCCAAGTATAGGTCTCTGCCATTACGTACACTCACCGCCATCAGATGCTTTGGGCCCTTATCTTTTGGATATACCTAAGTGTCTGCAGGTGATCAGCGCCCACCTACACCACTAAATAGTAGCAAGGCAGGGGTCGAAGCAGCTTTTACCCGAAGGGTCGGGATCGAATCCACATGGAGTTACAATTGTGGGAGTTGAGTTTCTAATTGATCTAGTGGCGGGTCGTGTTTCTAATTGCGCTTCTCATCAATTTGGTTTGATACTTAAACTATGGTTTAGACTAATTAAAATTGCAAATTAACTAACAAATATCTTTTTAGGTGTTTTCTTAATAGGTAAAAGGGACTAGGGCTATGACTTCCTCCTAGGTGCATACTCGACGGGATCTAAAACCTAAGGCAACGACATTATGTTGGGGATTGTGATATAGCCAATGCACGTGATTACCCACTCTATACCTCTCGGTAGTTCGAGTGGCTTTGCCCTAATTGCCTCTCTCGAGACCAATTGGGTGTCAAAGTTGTGCAAGAAATATAGGCTCAAGTAGGGTATTACTATCTCTAGATTCAACCCGTTAATTGGGACTATCAATCACTTGATTACATCCCAATTCCTTGTTGGACTGATTTTCCTAGACTCAAGTTCTCTTTCTCAAGAAGAACCCAAGTCAAATAGGCACCAATTAGTGTTTGCAACCACTAATTTAACATGGAAACCACAAATCAGTCCAAATATCAACTACCCATAAACATCTAAGCCTTAAATCAAAGCACCTATCAAATACCCACACTAGGGTTGAGCCACAACCCTAGAAAATGGGTTTAGCTACTCATGATAATAGAAGAAAATAAAGAAATAGATGAAGAATAACCCATGAAATATAATTACAAACTAATATTTAAAGATTCAATGATAAAACACTTCTAAAATTACTCAACGTAGCGTAAGAAAATCGTTCACGAGCTCCCTTTTTAATGTGGAGTACAAAAGCTGACCTAGAAATGTGAAAACAAAGTATTTATACTAGGCCGTATTTTATGGACAAAAATACCCGTGCGAGGTTACCGCGGACCGCACAAAATGGAGTGGGGTAGCAGTAAGGCTTCCTTGGATTCAAAACCTATTCTATGAACTTGGTCACCGCGATCGCGGTGGCTCTGTTGCGGCGGCACAAAATGGATTGCGGACCTCTTTGGCCTTGATCTCCAAAAATTCCATCTCTCTGAATATCAGTAGTGCGGTCCGCACAAAATGGTTTTGTAGCCGCATTGAACCCATTGCGGTCTGCACAAAATGGTTTTGCGGCAGCAAGGCTTTAGCTTCCAAAATTTGCCTATCTGGATCTCTTCACTACGGACTGCACTAAATGGATTGCGGACCGCACTAGTCTGTTGGACTGTGCTTGGACTTGTTCTTGGTAATTGTGCATGTTTCACTCCTTTTTGAGCTGGTTTTGACTATTTGTCACCTTTTTGACCAAACCCTGCAAACAAGTACAACATGTAAGCCTTTGGGACTATTTTGTATACAATTTAAACCAAAACTTAAGCAGGAAGAAGTGTAAAATGAAGTATAATCCCTAGTTATCAACTCCCCCAAACTTAAGCTTTTTCTTGTCCTCAAGCAAACAAAATACGCCCCACCTCTTAAAAGTAAATCCAAGAAAATTCAGCTGCCCTAAGGTGACCTCTTCTATCACGAATTGGGACTAACAATCGCCCTCAATTCAAATGAATCATTAACAACATCCGAACTTCTAAGCATCATGGATTTAGAGTGACACAAGAGCATCAAGAGTTGACTCGACCCATCAAGGAAACTCTTTCTACTACACTGGTCATTGTGGAACCCAAACTCATACTCCTCAACTCTCCCTAAGCAATCCTCACTTTTAGATTGCAGCACTCAGAACGAGGACAATGGAAGCACACTCATCTCTCTCAAGGAAAGGTCTCAAGTCCGGCTCTAAGTACCATAAGCTTTCTCTTTATGTAAGTCACCACTAATGTAAGCTTCATTCAACTCAAGATCATATAGGGCTTTTGTGGAGACATATAGAAGGCTTTTGGTTCAAGGTAGGACATATTTGGTCTAAGTAGGTTCCGTCTTCCCTTAAGCACTTCATTTGCTTTATTTTGGCATACATTCTCTTGACTTTTTGAGTCATTAAATTCTTTTTGAGGGGTTAGAGAGACATATTGTCACTCTTTCTTGTTCGTTTCAAATCTTTTTCTCCTTTCCAAAAGTTTCACACCTTTCATCTCTTTTCTTTCATTGATTCCCTTTATTTCTTCTAAATTGTTCATTCTTTTTGACTTTTTGATTTTTCTTTCTTTTTCATTGCCTTTCCTTTTCTTCATTTTGTACCTTTTTCCCACTTTGTCTCATTCCTCGTCTCTCCCCTAAACTTATGCTTTTGCCTTGTGCTAAGGAAGGATAGGGTGCAAAGAGAGGGTCTTTTTGAACGGGTAAAGGCTTGTATCGTGGTTTTTGAAAGAAAAAGGTCTAAGGCTCAAAAGGGGTAACTAGGGACATTATCATTGGTAGGCTATGGAAGCTTTCAAGATACCATTCGGGTCAAGGAGAGCCTATAATCACGTCTCAAGTCAAACTACACTTAGGATTTCGCCTAGACAAACATTCAGGACAAGTTCTAGACTAATGGCTCAGGACTTGGACTTGCAATTCAAATTCGCACCACACAAGCTAGGGGATTGCTAAAGAAACAGAGTCGGGGGCCCACAACGACCTTGTCTAAGATTTTAGCAAAGCAATGGTCCCGAAAAACCACTTGATGATTATCGGCCAACACAAGAGTCTCAAAGTCACAACGTTCACCATCCTATATACAACAATTTGTTTTTGACCGTAGGATCAAAGGCAAATGTGTTAGGCCCAAGTGAAGCTTTGCTTGAGGTACCATTACTCACTAGCTACTATTTACACAAAAAGCAAAAGCAAAAAACGAACTCAAACCCTTAAGAAGGTTGTCATGCCATCCATCATTGGGAAGAGCCACCCGGTTCACACAAACTCCACCTTTGGAAAGAACCGTGGCATTAAGAAAACCAAAGGTTTATTGCACGCAAAAATTTAAAACAGGAAGCTATGAAAGTAAAATAAGAAGCTATGAAAGGAAAAATGTGGAAAGTAAAATGCGGAAAGTAGAATAAATATATACAAGAGGGGGATTAATCGAATATACATAACGGGGAATGAATATATACATCAGAAGGTAACTTTATATACATACCAACGAAAATACGAAAAGTAACCTAGAATTGTAAAATTATGTACATATCAAAAGCAAAAGGAAAGCATAATAAAAGGAAATAGTATCAAATATATACAATCATCCAAATAGGGCTACCCCCTCAAATGAAAGCTAGCATTGTCCTCAATGCTAACTAACCAAAAATAGCTCCAAAAAAAAAAGAAGGAGTAAAGAGAAACTCCCTATAGGCCCTCCGTCTGCATAGGATCCTGAGTATGGGTCCCTGGGTCTGTGGACTGCTCGGGAACCTGTGACTGGCTCCCAGTAACCTGTATCTCCACCGGGACCTGGATCTCCACAGTATCATGGGCATGTACTGGAAGCTGGGGCTGACTAGAGGTACCTCCATGCGGGTCCGCCAACTCTATGACAACATCAACAGTGCGTGGCATCATCCTCTTCCGCTTTGGTGGCCTCTTTATCTCCTGCTCTGGCTCAGGATGGGCTGCTGGGTCATGCAATAACAGGTCCAAGGGTAGATGATCCGCCTTCATCTTCTCTACCTCCACCCTTAACTTCTTCACCGACTCCTTGGAAGCACGAGTCTTTTTCAGTCTCTTTGTATCCTTAGCCAGTTCCTTCAATGCAGTATCATGAGAATCAACAGCTGTCATGATCAACTTTTGGTTCTCTAGGATCTTCTTCTGGTTGTCCAGAAGCTCCTTGAAAGTGTCTTCCACTGACTATGGGACCTGTGGCTGAGGAGGTATAGACTGGGCTGCCACCGATGTAGAAAGTACAGACAGCTCTGAAGTAGCTGCCTGCATCCAGTTGTTGATACTAGCAAGTGTCTGGCTCAAATGGTGTCAGTCGATGGGTATGCAACAAATGTGGGAATGGCTGGGGCTGTAGAAGTGGAGGGTCCTGGAGCAATGTCTGGGGTGGCTGAGGTAGGCTGAGTAGGAGCCATTACTACCACTGGCTCTTCAGACTGGACAATAGAAGCAGTGGATTTTCCCTTGTAGTTCTTGCTCTTAGGGTTGTCATCACCCTGTAGGCTGTACTAGGAAAATGGAGCTCTAGGTTTTACCTTTACATAAACTTCCTTCCCTCTACCCCTTGATCCTCTAAATGCATAGTCAAGAAATTTTGGGAAGGGGTAGGATCTATCACCTTCATTCACCACCCGTGTAATCAACGGGGACATCACATTCCCGATGTTGATCGGGTACCCTGCCATGATCGAAGCCACCAATACATCTCATCTGAGAGGAAGAGAGTTTTCGTGAGTAGTGAGGTCTATCCTGCTACACACAAATGTCTCCCACCCTTTTACTTCAAAGTTCAGGGTGCGCCTCAAAATTTTAACTTCCGTTTGCAACCAATCTGGGGTGGTGCCTGGAATTTCCAGATGCTCTGCTAACCATGGACGGGCATCCTCCCCCAGATTTAACTTTTCTAGGTACAATGTCTCATCCTCCTCCTCGAAGTCAAGGTAATCATTGATAGATTTTCCATCAAACATCACTGTCAGATTCCGCACTTTAGTTACTTTAGAGTCTTTTTTGACGTAGGCAACATTGGTGTAGAACTCCTTGACTAGGTGCTCATTGGCCTCTACCACTTGGCAATTGAAATAGTCCAAACCTTTTCTATATTTGAACTGCTTTAGCACATTGGGTTTGTTGGGGTAAGAGGTCATTTGTGATGAAGTTTCTCTCCGGTATCAACTTACTCACAGGCCACCACTCTCAGAACTTGTGAAAGGCAGGTTCACTTACAAACCTATCTTCCCAAGCTTCCGGTTCTCTGGTTCTCTCTAATCCTCCTACTTGGGGATCACCCCCTCCTTCTTCTTCTGTGGAATGCTCACCGGATAGTGAAGTTGTCGGTGAGGTAGAATATTCATTGTCACTGGCTGTTGTTGAGCCCTCAGATGACTCAGAGGACCTCTGATGATGCTTTGGCAGGAGGGGAGCTTGGAGGTGTATTTGTCAGTCTGAACCTCTCCGGAAAGTCAGGGACATACTCTGGTACGGATTCTGAATCAGATGCCTCCCGGGAGGGTGCATACTCACTTCCTGAATGGGAAGCAGCTCTATCCAAAGCTTTTATAGTTTTTCTGGTTTCTTTGATACTTTTTCGGACTTGGGGCGTCAGTCTGATCATTCCCTTTCCTCTACCCCGGGAGGACTATCCTTTGCCGGGTTGTTTTCTACCACCGCCCCTTGATTGAACCATTTTCTTCAAGTGGAATTCAGTTTAAGCTTGTTAGTATCAAAGCAATAGATGAATCAGTGAGAATTGCAGAGTGGTAGAGTTGCAGACTGCGGACCGCACAAAATTAAGTGCGGCCGAAAAGAAGGTATGGCAGACCACACAAAATGCATCGCGGTCCGCACTAAGGTAGGGTTCAGACTACCCACTCTTTGATTAAGGTCATCGCGGACCGCATAAAATGATGTCGCGGTCCGCACTAAAGCACCGTAGATCGCATAAAATGCATTGCGGTCCGCACTGAGGTGGGGTTCAGACTACCCACTCTCTGAAGAAGTGCACCTCGGACCGCACAAAATGGTGTTGCGGTCCGAGTTAAGGCACCGCGGACCGCACAAAATGCATTGCGGCTGTGGTCCTTAACTGAGGCCTTCATGAAGTTCTATCACTGCGGTCCGCACAAAACCATCGCGGACCACACAGATTACCAACCCAGGGTTTCAAATTACCGTTCAATATTAGCCTAAATTCACATATTATTGGCCCCCTAGGTGTTTAATCAGTGTATTTAAACTAATTAGTCCTAATTTAACTATTTTTTAAGAAAACCCTAACATTGATTTACAGAAAAGGGAAGAAAAACAACTATGTAAAAAGAAAATAACAAAATTAAACAAATAAGAAAACAAAATTAAAATTACTAGATGAAGGATGCAGTGTAGATGAATGGGATGTAGCAGTGGAATTGAAAAGGGAGGATGAACATTGATTTTTTTTCTGCTGTTGAGTGTTCAAAGAGCGTAAAGTGTAAAATGAGAGCCTCATGCCTTATTTATAGAAAAGGACCTGGGACCCACTTCACCTACCCCACCGCGGACCAGAAAAAATTACCGTGGTCCGCGGTACTCAGATTGACTTGGTACTGGGCAGATGTCCACTGCGGACCGCAAGAAATGCAGTGCGGCCGCAGTGGTCCACCGCGGACCGCACAAATTTGCAGTGCAGCCGCAGTGCAAATTTCAGAGAGCTCATTTTTCCATATTAGTCATGTGCACTGCATCAAAACAATCCTACAACAACTCACAACCATTTAGTCCAAAGACAAATCCTATACTACAAAGAAAATCAAATAAAGACAAAAAGAAAAACACATGGGTTGCCTCCTAAGAAGCGCCTGATTTAACGTCGCGGCACGACGCATGTTACCCTGAATTCACTTTAGATGGAGCTGTGCCACCACGTGGCTGTCATCAATCTTGCCTAAGTAGTGCTTGACCCTGTGCCCATTAACTCTGAAAATCTCCCCACTTTTGTTCTTTAAATCAAGTGCACCAAACGGAGTCACAAACACCACTTCAAAAGGTCCACTCCATTTTGACTTAAGCTTTCCCGGAAATAGATGTAATCGGGAGTTGAACAAGAGGACCAAATCACCCACTTTGAACTCCTTGCCACAAGAATATTTATCATGAAGGTACTTCATTTTGTCCTTGTACAAGGACGAACTGGAGTAGGCATGGAATCTGAATTCATCAAGTTCATTAAGCTGCTCCACACGAAGATTGGCTGTCACATCCCATTCAAGATTCAGCTTTCTCAAAGCCCACATGTCCTTGTGCTCTAACTCAACCGGTAGGTGGCAAGCTTTTCCAAACACCAACCGCAGAGACATACCGATCGGAGTCTTGTAAGCAATCCATAAGCCCATAGAGCGTCATCCAACTTCTTTGACCAATCGGTTTGAGACTTCAACTTGGCCACTCGCTTGAGGATGATAAGGAGTGGAAACATTGTGATTGAAACAATATTTTGCAAGAAAAGTGTCAAAATCTCTATTACAAAAATGCGACCCCCCATCACTAATGATTGCACGAGGAGTGCCAAACCTTGTAAAAATGCTCTTCTTGAGAAATGCAACAACACTCCGGGCCTCATTATTGGGTAGAACCACGACTTCAACCCATTTAGAAACATAGTCAACCGCCACGAGAATGTATGTGATCCCACAAGAGCTAACAAATGGGCCCATAAAATCGATACCCCATACATAAAAAATATCCACTACGAGAATGGAATTGAGAGGCATCTCATCTTTCTTCGAAATTCCCCCTTCTCTCTGACATTCGTCACATCTCTTGACTAAGTCACTAGCATCCTTGTACAAAGTGGGCCAAAAGAAACCACAACTTAAGAATTTTGAAGCGGTCCTTGCCCCACCATGATGGCCACCATAAGGAGAGGAGTGGCATGACTCAAGAATTGACCCTTGCTCTTCCTCGGGCACACAATGCCGGATGACACCATCAGTGCATATCTTGAATAAATATGGTCCATCCCAATAGTAATCCATGCTATCCCGTCTAAGCTTCTTCCTTTGGTTAGAAGAGAGATCAAACGGGACAACACTGACGACAATGAAGTTGGCGATGTCCGCGAACCATGACATTTCTTTCATCGATACGGAGAGAAGTTGTTCATACGGGAAACTATCATCAATCTCAAGCCCATCACTAGGTCGCCCTTGCTCTTCCAAACGGGAGAGATGGTCGTCAACTTGATTCTCACTCCCCTTTCTATCAATGATCTCCAAATTAAAATCTTGAAGCAATAACACCCACCGCATAAGTCTAGCCTTGGAATCCTTTTTCGTCATGAGATACCGAAGCGCCGCATGGTCAGTGTGAACTATGACCTTGGCACCCATAAGATAAGGATGGAATTTCTCCATTGCAAAGACTATGGCCAATATCTCCTTCTCGGTGAAAGTGTAGTTCATTTGGGCAGAATTCATTGTCTTGCTAGCATAGTAAATAGGGTGAAAGATTTTGTTCACCCTTTGGCCCAAAACCGCCCCCACTGCCACATCACTAGAGTCACACATTAGCTCAAAAGGAGAGCTCCAATCCGGCACGATGATTATTGGCGTGGTGGTTAGCTTGTGTATCAACAACTCAAATGCACTCATGCAATTCTCATCAAAGTGAAATTTGGCATCTTTCATTAACAACTTGCAAAGAGGATTTACAACCTTCGAAAAGTCCTTAATAAAGCGCCGGTAGAAACCGGCATGCCCAAGAAAACTCCGGACTCCTTTCACTGAGGTTGGAGGAGGCAATTTTGAAATGATCTCAATTTTAGATTTGTCAACTTCAATTCCATGTCTTGAGATTTTGTGGCCCAGAACTATTCCTTCTTCAACCATAAAGTGACATTTTTCCCAGTTGAGCACTAGGCTGGTCTCTTCACAACGGGCAAGGACTTTGTCAAGATTGCTCAAACACTCATCAAAATAGTCCCCAACCACGCTAAAATCATCCATGAATACCTCTATAAAGTCTTCAACCATGTCAGTAAAAATTTCCATCATGCACCGCTGAAATGTAGCGGGTGCATTGCACAATCCAAAAGGCATCCTGGAGAAAGAAAATGTCCCATAAGGACAAGTAAAGGTTGTCTTTTCTTGGTCTCCCGGGGAAATCAAGATTTGGTTATAGCCTGAATATCCGTCCAAGAAGCAATAGAAATCTTTGCCCGCAAGTTTGTCAAGCATTTGATCCAAGAAAGGCAAAGGGAAGTGGTCTTTGCGAGTCACCTTGTTCAACTTTCGGTAATCCAGGCATACCCGCCAACCTGTGACTGTCCTCGTTGGAATGAGTTCATTATTGTCATTTTGTACCACAGTCATACCACTCTTTTTTGGAACACATTGGACCGGAGAAGTCCAAGCGCTATCCGATATTGGGTAGACGACCCCTGCATCAAGCCACTTGATTATTTATTTTTTCACAAATTCTTGCATTGCCTCATTTAGCCTCCGTTGATATTCTACTGAAGACTTTGCTCCATCCTCGAGAATGATTTTTTGCATACAAAACGCAGGCTTATTCCCCGAATATCTGCAAGTGTCCATCCTATGGACTTCTTCCTTCTTTGTAGCACTTTGAGAGTAGAGTCTACTTGCGTTTTGGTTAGCCAAGATGAAAGTATAACAGGTAGAGTGCGGGAAGGACCAAGAAATTCATACATGAGGTGTGGTGGAAGTGGCTTCGACTCCAATGTAGGTGGCTCTTCAATTGAAGGCTATGTCGGAGGAGTTTTCCGATTTTCCAAATCCAAGGATAACTTTCGAGGACCATATGAATAAGAACCCATGTCTTATAGAGCATTGGTACTCTTGACGAAGCCATCCACCACAAGATCATCATGGTTCAACAAAGCTGCCTCCACGGGATCATCAACATTTATCATAGAGCTTGTGTCATCAATAATGACCTCGGTGACCAGGTCCATGAAAGAACATACTTCCGTGCAATTTGGTTGCTTCATTGACTTGCAAATGTGGAACACGACCTTTTCATCGCCCACCCGGAAGGTGAGCTCACCGGACTCCACATCAACTAAGGCCTTCCCTGTTGCAAGGAAGGTCCTTCCCAAGATTATAGGGACTTCATAGTCCACCTCACAATCCAAGATAACAAAATCCGCGCGCAAAATGAACTTTTCAAACCGCACCAACACATCGTCAATGATTCCTAGAGGCCGCTTCATAGAATTATCTGCCATTTGAAGACGTATGGAAGTAGCCCTAGGTTGACCTATCCCCAAAGTTTTGAACACTGAATATGGCATCAAATTTTTATGTTAGCGCCGAGGTCGCACATTGCCTTAGCAAAATCCGCACTACCAATTGTACAAGGAATGGTAAATGCCCCGGGGTCTTCGAGCTTGGGTGCCATTGAGTGCACTATGGCACTCACTTGGTGAGTCATCTTTATAGTTTCTCACTCCATTGACCTTTTCTTTGTGACCAAGTCCTTCGTGAACTTGGCATACCCGGGCATTTGCTATAAAGCTTCAACCAAAGGAACATTGATGGAAAGACCTTTCATTATGTCGATGAATTTCTTGAATCGATTCTCTTGATTTTTCTTCGCCAACCTTTAAGGGTAGGGAGGATGAGGCCTAGGAAATGGTGCCTTAGATTTTGGGACCACCAGTTCCGGCATGTCAATCACGTGTTCCCTAGACGGGTTCACGTCCCTTTGCAATTCCTCTCCTTGGTCATGGATATCAATCCTCACCTCACTAGTTGTCGGTTCTTCCACCACTTGCTCAATCTTAATCGGAACCTCATCATTTGGCAATTCATCATCATCACCAACCACTCTCTTTTATTTAGAAGAACTTGCCTCACCGCCTCGTCCACTTCTTGTGGTCACCGCCATGGTGTGACCGGTATTGTTGTTGTTTCCACCCTTGGGGTTCACCACCGTATCACTTGGTAGTGCTCCCTTCGGGCGTGTGTTCAAGGCTTGGGAGATTTGTCCCATTTGCACTTCAAGATTTTGAATGGAGGTGTTGTGGGAGGCAAGTTGAGCATCCGAATCCGCATTGCGATCCATCATTTGTTTGAACATTTTCTCAATTCTACCCATGTCATTACTTGAGGAGCCTTGTCCTTGGGATTGATAAGGGGTGGATTGTTGGGTTGTTGGTACATCGGGGGACTTTGAAAGCCCGACCTCCGGTTACCGTTTCCACCCCAATTGTTGTTGCTATTGCCTCCCCATGATTGGTTGTTGTTCCCCCAATTATTTGAATTGTTGTTATTGTTCCAATTGTGTTGTCTTTGGTTGCTCCAATTTTGGTTGTTGCTTTGATTATTCCCTTGTCCTTGGTAATTGTTAGCATACATGACATCCTTATCTTGATCATCATAACAATCTTCTTGACTATACCCACTCTATCCTTGGTCACATTGAACATTGTTGTTTTGCATTGGATTTTCCCGAGGTCTTCTCTTGTTTACCATAAGATTCACCCCTTTCATGGAATTTACTTGCTTCGGCCCATGTAATTGTTGAAGTTGTGCCTTGGTAAGTTGATTCATAGTGGTGGTGACCTCGGCAATCGCTTGACCATGTTCTTGAAGTTTTTTTTGAAGACCATTAACACGGGGATCACCTTGAGGCACATATGCTCTACTCTGCCATGCTGACGAAGTGTCAGCCATTTCATCTATAACTTCACATGCCTCATTATATGGTAACTTTATGATGTTTCCCCCTGCCAACTAATTGATCACACATTGATTTGTGGTATTTATGCCTCTGTAGAAGGTCTACTGTATCATGGCCTCAGTCATGTCATTGTTTGGACACTCCTTTACCATGGTCCTGTAGCGCTCCCAAATCTCATGAAAAGGCTCATTTGGCTCTTGTTTGAAAGCCAATATTTCATCTCTAAGCTCCGCCATGTGACTAGGGGAGAAATTTTTTGTAATGAACTTGTCTTCTAGCTCGTCCCATGTAGATATGGAGTGGTTTGGGAGTCTCTCAAGCCAATCAAGATCCTTCCTCGAAGAGAGAAGGGAAATAACCGAAGCCTCAAGGCATCTTCCGAGACATTCGACTGCTTACTACCCCAACAAGTATCCACGAAGCCCTTGAAATGTTTGTAAGCATTTTGGTGGGGGGCTCCCGTGAAGTACCCGCTCTGCTCCAAAAGTGTCAGCATCACATTTGTTATTTGAAAATTTCCCGACCGGATTCTAGTCGGGACAATAGCACTAGCGTACCCCTCGTTTGGAAGTACCCGAGGGGCAACTCTGGGAGGTGGTGGAGGGGGAGGGTCTGGAATATCCTCTTGAACATTGGCCGGTCGGCCTCGTCTTGGAGGTAGTGCTTGATTTATCTCATCTTCCCCATTGTCATAATCCACCTCCCCCAGGATAATATTACCCAAAGGATCCGCCATGAGTACCTAAATAGATTCAACACACACGTAAACAAAAGAAGTAAAGAAAAACACTTAACACCACTATTCACGTAGATAATCAACACCGTAATAACTCCCCGGCAACGACGCCAAAAAGTGATCGGCTCCCAACTACACCACTAAATAGTAGCAAGGAAGGGGTCGAAGAAGCTTTTACCCGAAGGGTCGGGATCGAATCCACAGGGAGTTACAATTGTGGGAGTTGAGTTTCTAATTGATCTAGTGGCGGGTCGTGTTTCTAATTGCGCTTCTCATCAATTTGGTTTGATACTTAAACTATGGTTTAGACTAATTAAAATTGCAAATTAACTAACTAATGTCTTTTTAGGTGTTTTCTTAATAGGTAAAAGGGACTAGGGCTGTGACTTCCTCCTAGGTGCATACTCGACGGGATCTAAAACCTAAGGTAACGACGTTATGTTGGGGATTGTGATATAGCCAATGCACGGAATTACCCACTCTACACCTCTCAGCAGTTCGAGTGGCTTTGCCCTAATTGCCTTTCTCTCGAGACCAATTGGGTGTCAAAGTTGTGCAAGCAATATAGGCTCGCTCGAGTAGGGTATTACTATCTCTAGGTTCAACACATTAATTGGGACTATCAATCTCTTGATTACATCTCACTTCCTTGTTGGACTGATTTTCCTAGACTCAAGTTCTCTTTCTCAAGAAGAACCCAAGTCAAATAGGCACCAATTAGTGCTTGCAACCACTAATTTAACATGGAAACCACAAATCAGTCCAAATATCAACTACCCATAAACATCTAAGCCTTAAATCAAAGCACCCATCAAATACCCACACTAGGGTTGAGCCACAACCCTAGCAAATGGGTTTAGCTACTCATGATAATAGAAGAAAACAAAGAAATAGATGAAGAATAACCCATGGAATTTAATTACAAACTAATATTTAAAGATTCAATGATAAAACACTTCTAGAATTACTCAAAGTAGCGTAAGAAAATCGTTCACAAGCTCCCTTTTTAATGTGGAGTACAAAAGCTGACCTAGAAATGTGAAAATAAAGTATTTATATTGGGCCAAATTTTCTAGACAAAAATACCCCTACGAGGTTACCGCGGACCTACAAAATGGAGTGCGGTCGCGGTAAGGCTTCTTTGGCTTCAAAACCCATTCTCTGAACTTGGTCACCGCGGGCCGCATAAAATGCACCGCGGCCACAGTGTCTCTATTGCAGCCGCACAAAATGGGTTGCGGACCTCTTTGGCCCTGATCTCCAAAAATTCCATCTCTATGAATATCAGTAGTGCGGTCCGCACAAAATGGTTTTGCGGCCGCGTTGAACCCATTGCGGACTGCACAAAATGGTTTTGCAGCTGCAAGGCTTTAGCTTCCAAAATTTGCCTCTCTGGATCTCTTCACTGCGGACCTCACTAAATGGATTACGGACCACACTGGTCTGTGTTTCACTCTTTTTTGAGCTGGTTTTGACTATTTTAACCTTTTTTACCAAACCCTGCAAACAAGTACAACATGTAAGCCTTTGGGACTATTTTGTATACAATTTAAACCAAAACTTAAGCAAGAAAGAGTGTAAAATGAAGTATAATCCCTAGGTGAGGTAGGTTGATATGTGGGTGGTGGAGCTTGGTATGAAGGTGAGGGTGCTTGGAAGTTCGGGGTTGGCTGATACGTGAAGGGAAGTGTTGGGTAGATTTGGTATTTTAGCGGGGAATTGGCTTGTTGTGCAACCATTACGGCTCCCACGCCTCTCTTCTTAGAGACACCACCGGACTGTAAGCCTTGTTAATGGCTTGCAAAGCTTCAAAATTTGTAACCATACCGTTCTTGATACCTTTTTCAATTCGCTCACCTAATTTGATAATGTCGGAGAACTTGTGGCCTTCAACCATCATTAGCCGTTCATAATACTGTAGGTCCTAAGCTCGGACAAAGAACTTGTTCATCTGTTCTTCCTCTAAAACAAGTCCGACTTTAGCAGCTTCCGACCTCCAACGAGTAGCATACTCGCGAAAGGTTTCTGTGGGTTTCTTCTTCAAGTTTTGGATATATAACACATCTGGTGCGTTATCCGTATTGAATCTAAACCTGTCCATGAAGTCTGTTGCCATGCCTACCCAATTGGACCATTTCTTAGGGTCTTGGCTGATGTACCAAGACAGTGCGTCTCCTTTAAGACTCTTCATGAATAGTTTCATGCGGATCCTTTCGTCTTTTCCTACGCCAACCAACTTATCACAGTAGGTCCTCGGATGGACCCTCGGATCACCAGTGCCATCAAACATCTCAAACTTTGGAGGTTTGTATCCCTTGGGTAGTTAGACATCAGGTTGTATACAGAGATCTTCATAGTTCAAACCTTCAATTCCTTTTACTCCCTAGACACCCTGAACTCGGCTAGTCAGCTTTCTAAGTTCCTCAGCCAGATTCTTGACAAGAAAGTCCTTCCCATCAGACTCGGATGTATGTGAGATAGGCGGAATGGAGTGGGTCACAGTTTCCACGTAGATGGGATTGTTGTAAGCATGGAAATGGTCTTTCGTGGGGTTTGGAGGTTCGTGGGTGGATGGTGGAGTGTGGTTGTGGCAAGTGCTGCATGGTGCAGGGAGAGTTTGATTCTTTGGGGAAATGGCGTTATGATGAGGTGCAGGGTGATTTGGTGGTTTTGGGATATTCTGTGCTGGTGTAGGGTTGACGTCAGGGATGTTGAGGGAAAATGACAGATTGGCCAGATTCCAGACCTGGTCGAGCTCCTTTTGAAACTTCAACAATTTCTGTTCTAATGGTGACATGTTCTCATGTAAAACCTGAATACCCCAACCTTCAGTAGTCTCAACCTGTTCAACCGTATTGTCTTTCCTGATACCGCTGGATTCTGCCATCTTTCTTTTACCCTTGTTTCTACCTTTGGGAGGACTGAGATGAGGAGTAGGTGGAGGCCCTTTGGATCTTGTGTGGTAAGCGGATGATGCCAGAATGTGCGAATTAATCTTTGGGGAAGGGGGTGATAACTAAAAATAAACAAAACAAAAGGTAACCAAGTCAGTGATGATTATGAAAAATATTGCAGAAATTAAGCACGTAATGCGAAAATGTAAAGCGTATCCTAAGTTGGGGACCTCTTTGTGCCCGAGGTAGGCCTAGCGACAAATTAATTTGGAGAACTTAAAATGCTAAATGCCTCATTTTATTGATAGAAAATAGACAAATCTTAAGATGACTCTGAATATGCGAAAATAAAAGGCACTAATGGCCATAAGCCTTATTACATTAATGAAGAAAATAAGACACCCCTATCTATTTGGTCCCAGAAGGACCTTCCCCAGATTCGGCATTCTTGCTTCCCTCGATCAGCTTTCCCAACTTGCGAAGTCCCAGCAGTAGGTAAGTTCTGGCTAAGTATCCCCCTTCAGCTCCCTCAGCCTTTCGGAAAGTCTCGATCATTTTGATGAATTTCTCCTCCAGTTCAACTACGCCTTGCTCCAAGTAACTCAACCTCTGGTTGGCGCTGAAAGCCATGCCCTTCCATTCCTCGATCAACCTTTTGTTGGACTCATGTATCTTGTGGTGATCATCCTCACATTCACGGATCCTTTTGCGCAGGTGGTTGTACTTGACTTGTGCTTCAGCCTTTTCGTCTATAACCCGGTGGCCTCGAACAAACCCCGACTCGATTTGACCACCCAGATATTCTTCTAACCAACCAAGATAGAAAGGAGTGCAACCGGCGTGATACCTGTCTGGCTCGATGGTGTCCTTTTCGAGCCTAATCCTGCAGTGCCATAGGTGCTGAGCTTGGCACTTGTGAGGGCTATTATCATTCTGAAATTCTACTTGAAGATGACTCATTTTCTCGACCCTAGGTATGACCTGCTTCCTACCTGCTTGCCTCATAACTCGCAGACGAACGTAAGGGTATGTCCCCCTTAGACCAATCAGTATCAGAAATGAAGCGTCTCGGGACCGAATGATGAACTCGTCTGTCGGAAACCACTCGAACATCCATTGAACCTGGTCCTCGATTAAGTTACCAAATAATTCAACCCATCCTTCGGCATTCTCCGGCTGAGCGAACATGTTGGGAATATAGTTCATTCGCTTTGGGTGATGAAAAGTGATATGGTCATCCCAAATCCTTTGATGGATGTCTTGTCGGTATTCACCTTTTTGCAGATGTTCTATGAGCCAGAGTTGGAGTAATAAGTTGCAACCTTCGAAATGCCGTGCTCCTCGTTGACATATTTATAGGGCCCGATACATATCTGCGATGATCATGGGCACAATGCTGAAATCTTGCCCGTCTATCCCTTCTATTAGCGTCTTAGTTACCATGGCCAACCTAGTATGGATTCTTTCTTTCTTCATTGGGAACACAATCAAACCCAAAAAACACACCATAAACACGAACACTTGGCAATGGATATGTCCCAGAGAGGTGATGGCGAACTCGTCTTGGTAGGTGCGGTACGATTTGCTGCGACCGTACCTTTCATATAAATAGTCGAAAGGGACGTATGAATCCTTTAGACACACCAATTATGGATTCTTCTTTAAACCCATCATTTTGAGGAAACCCCTGCCCGTGCGGTTTTCAGGCATCAGCAACCCCAGAGATTCCCAAGCTAAGCCGGCCAATCCTCTTATCTCTTCTAATAAAGGTGTCATTTCAAGATTCCCAAAACGGAACACGGATCTATCGCAGTCCCAAAACAGAGTAACAACCTTTATCATCATTTTGTTTGGATGGATATCTAGAAGAGATAGTAGATTGACCAGATGTTTTCTGACGAGAGTTTTGTCACTAGAGTGGAGGTCTTCCCACCAATTCAACAGCCTAGGGTGAATATTGGCGACCATGCCAAATCTAGGGACTTCATGCTTCATTTCTGCAAAACAAGCAAGGTTAGGCCCCTTACCCCCACTAGATTTGACTATTTAACACCAATAATTAGCAGGAAGTATTTAGTTCTCCAAATAAATGCATAGAGCGTGAAGGTGTCCGTTTGGGTTTTAGGAAAACCCAATGGACTTTGGACAAGGCTGTCTTAAAGGCTATTGTGCGGACAACACGTTAACCTGGATAAATTTGACCATGATGCATGAAACAGTATAACGGAGTAAGGTTTCTATGGGGCTTTAGACTGGTACCCTTGAGCGGACAACTCAAGGGGGAAGGCACGGAACTGTCGACTGCACCGCTGATCGACTAGTTTTACCGCAAATACGCCTTTCCGAATATAAGGGGTAGTAACATAGGAATAGCGCAACCACTCATTGTAAGCGTTGCTATAGTATTTTGTTTGGCACGAGTGGAGTATGAATGTTGAGCATGATATGCAATAAATAAGCATTTAAACAGATATTCATGTATTTGCATGTTAAGAAAGGCGGTAAATACGGCAGTTATGATTGAAAGCAATTACAAAAGGGAAACAAAGAGACATGTTAGTTCTGTTCATGTGGAATAAATACTTGAAAGAAGCAAACAATTAACGGCATGTAATAGGGAAGAGAAAATGGTGCAAACATTTAAACAAAAGGTCCAAATTCACGAAATAATTTGTAATGGTAAAAGCCTAGGTATATCCCCAGCAGAGTCGCCATGCTGTCGCGCCCCCTTTTTCCCCCCCTTAAAGCAGAGAGGCCGGGTTTATGACATTTGGACAACTCCTTTTGAAGGTTAAAAGGGTAAAAAGGAAGAGTCTCCACCTAACGCTTTTTATGGTGCGTTAGGGCACCTAGATTAGTTAACTCATAAGACTAGTTTGCATTACCAGAGATTGGGTAAGGGCTTGAAGTTATCCCAAGGGGAAGGTATTAGGCACCCCTCAGGATCCACAACTGTGGCTCCCGGCCAAATGGTTTTTGTGAATTCGGACAATAAGCAAATAACAAGTACGACTCATATAAGAGGGGATTTCAAACAAGTATGGAAGTTCATTAGAAATTTGAAAGAAATCAAAAGTAAATATTTGAGAAAAGACGTCCTAGGTTTAAAGTAATATGGATCACATCAATGCAATACCCGATAGGCAGAGATACACGTAGTATTAGCGCACCGGTCATCATATCAATATTATACCCTTCCCACCCCGTGAAGGTATTTAGAGCGTGTGTTGGTCACGAAGCTTATTGCGTGCTCTTACCCGTCCCATCCTATCAGTCCTGGAGGAAGTTAGGACTACTATTCCTACAAGGTAGGTACTAGGCTGAACCCCTAGGTTTAAAGGGCAAAATTCTAAGCGACAAATAAAACAGTTAGGACTGAAAAATATAGGGCACACACAGAAGCAGATACGAGGATCATATATCCCTCCACAAGTCAATACACATGATTAGCACGACTCAAACACAAAGAGGTCTCAAATTTCATAACCTAAGACAGGATGGCTACATGTGAATACAATAGCGGGACAGATTAATTACTGAGTTTTGGAAGAAGTAACCTGGTCAGTTTTAAACTATGAATTCTTATCTGCAATTAGTCAAGTTATGCACAGAGAAAACAATGTCCATTTTCACAAATGTTGATACCTAAGGCTTGCCTAAGTGTGTAGAAATACTCCAGCCGTCCTGTTTTAGCCTCAGGAAATAGTGAATAGTCGGGATGAACCTGTTTAGAGTTAGTCGTGGAAGAGAAGTGAGTATTTAAACAAGTATGGATGCAAGTCCTACTAAGCATGATATCTGAATGCAGATAGGATGTTGAGTATGCAAACCTATGCATGCTGTTTTTTTAAATGCACAAACATTTTAAGTAATCAAAACTTATTTTAGCGAGATTTGCCTATCACACGTCCTTTTGACTTGAAACAATACATAAAAAAGCGTAATTTGTTAAGTTACTGAACCTAGCACATGATTTCTAAGTGTCCAATACAGTATGTTTTAA
>ML264808.1:38023-65424 GCA_005239495.1 Nicotiana undulata | reverse complement strand
GGCATTCAGGTGGATCCGAAGAAAGTTTCAGCAGTTAGATATTGGCCTAGGCCCACCTCAGCCGCAAAGATTTGGAGCTTCTTGGGCCTAGCAGGCTATTATTGCCGGTTTGTGGAGGGGTTTTCATCTATAGCAGCCCCTATGACCAAGTTGACGCAGAAGAGTGCTCAATTCATATGGACTGAGGAGTGTGAAGCGAGATTTCAGAAGCTCAAGACAGTATTGACCACAGCACCAGTGTTGGTATTGCCCACAGGTCTAGGTTCGTATACCGTGTATTGTGATGCTTCACGGGTTGAACTTGGTGCGGTATTGATGCAAGAGGGAAAGGTTATAGCCTACGTATCACGCCAGTTGAAGATTCATGAGAAGAACTGTCCAGTACATGATTTGGAGCTTGCAGCTATTGTTCATGCCTTGAATATTTGGAGGCACTATTTGTATGGGGTGCCGTGTGAGATATTCACTGATCATAAGAGTTTACAATACTTTTTTAAGCAAAAGGAGTTGAATATGAGGCAGAGGAGGTGGTTAGAGTTGCTGAAGGATTATGATATTACCATTCTCTATCATCCGGGAAAGGCCAATGTGGTGGCCGATGCCTTGAGCCGGAAGTTAGTCAGCATGGGTAGTTTGGCTTATCTATTAGTTGGAGAGCGGCCTTTGGCTTTGGATGTTCAGGCGTTTTCCAATCGATTTGTTATATTGGAGGTTTCTTAGGGTGGCAGTGTTTTGGCCCATACCATCGCTCGTTCTTCATTGAATGATCGTATTTGCGCCAGGCAGTATGATGATCGTCATTTGTGTGCTCTTAGAGATGCGGTTCGGCACGGACGTGCCAAACAGGTCAAAATTGATGCTGAGGGAGTTTTGAGATTGCAGGGTCGTATATGTGTTCCTGATGTGGACGGCATTCGTGAGTTGATATTGCAGGAGGCCCATAGTTCCCGGTATTCCATTCATCCGGGCGCCGCGAAGATGTACCAGGACTTGCGGCAGCATTATTGGTGTAGAATGAAGAAGGATATTGTGGCTTATGTAGCTTGGTACTTGAATTATATGCAGGTTAAATATGAGCACCAGAGACCCGGTGGTTTGATGTAGCAGATTCAGCTTCCCGAGTGGAAGTGAGAGCGTATCACGATGGATTTTGCAGTTGGTCTTCCACGGACCCAGAGGATGGTTGATGCAGTATGGGTTTTGGTGGATAGGCTGACCAAGTCAGCACATTTCATTCCGGTGGCGGTTTCATCTTCAGCGGAGAAGTTAGCTCAGATCTATATGAGAGAGATTGTCAGATTGCACGGTGTGCCCTTATCTATCATATCAGACCGAGGTACTCAGTTTACCTCCCATTTCTGGAGAGTATTTCAGCGAGAGTTGGGCACACAGATTGAGTTGAGCACAACATTTCATCCTCAGACGGACGGACAGTCCGAGCGCACTATTCAGATTTTGGAGGATATGTTGCGGGCATGTGTTATTGATTTTGGTGGTTCATGGGATCAGTTCTTGCCTTTAGCAGAGTTTGCCTACAACAACAGTTACCAGTCGAGCATTCAAATGGCTCCGTATGAGGTGTTGTATGGTAGGCGATGTCGGTCTCCAGTCGGATGGTTTGAGCCCGGGGAGGCTAGATTATTGGGTTCTAAGTTAGTCCAGGATGCCTTGGATAAGGTGAAGATCATTCAGGATAGGCAACGTACAGCTCAGTCCAGGAAAAAGAGTTATGCAGATCGTAGAGTTCGAGATTTGGCTTTTATGGTAGGAGACCAGGTGTTCCTTCGAGTGTCGCCTATGAAGGGCGTGATGAGATTCGGAAAGAAGGGCAAGTTGAGCCCTAGGTATATTGGTCCATTTGCGGTATTGGACAAGGTAGGAGAGGTGGACTACAGACTTGCCTTGCCACCGCATTTATCAGCCGCGTATCCAGTGTTTCATGTATCTATGCTCCGGAGGTATATTGTAGATCCATCTCATGTTCTTGACTTCAGCGGTGTCCAGTTCGACAAGGATCTGACTTATGAGGAGGAGCCGGTAGCTATATTAGATAGGAAGGTTCGCCAGTTGAGGTCGAAGGGTTACNGTTCTAGGACGGACGTTTGTTTTAAAGGTGGAGATTGTGATGACCCAAAAGGTCATCCTAAGTAATTCCAGCTAAATCTGTGTTCCGAGGCCTCAAAAGCCTCCGTTAATCTCACCTCGATATGCATGCGCAGCCCAGGCATGTAGCCGGGAAGCTTCTATGTGAAATTTGATAAAAATGGAATTTGTGAATTGAATAATTGAATAAAGTTGACTTTGGTCAATATTTTTGGTAAACGGACCCGGACCCATGATTTGACGGTCCCGGAGGGTCTGTAGGAAAATATGGGACTTAGGCGTATGCCCGGAATCGAATTCCAAGGTCCCAAGCCCGAGAAATGAATTTTTAAAGAAAATTGTTTTCTGAAAATAATAAAGGATTTTGGAAATGAATAATTATGTGAAACCCGTGTTACCGGGCCCGTATTATGGTTTCGGAGCACGGAACATGTTTATTATATGTTATGTGACTTATCTGTTNTGCATGAAAAATCTGGTGTTCTTGGCCTGTTTCTGATGTCTGGTGTAATACCCTTCGCGAACGCATCCAAGGGCTCGCGAACGCGAAGGGTAATTAGTGTGGCTTGGGTTTTGTTCTACGCGAACGCACGGGTACGGTCGCGAACGCGGAGCTATGGGGGTACTGCTCTATGCGAACGCGAAACCCCTCTCGCGAACGCATAGTGTTATAGGGTGGGATCTGGGGTCAGGTAGGTTTGTTCTTCGCGAACGCGGGCAGAGGCTCACGAATGCGGAAGGTTAGGGAGTCAGACCTCCGCGAACGCGGCTCTGGCTCCGCGAACGCGTAGGTCCCAGCAGTAACCCTTCGCGAACGCGGCCAGGGGCCCACGAACGCGAAGGTTAATTTTGCCCAGTTATTAAAATACCCCAAAAAACAGAATACCATACGGGAATATCACATTTTCAGCCTTCTTCTTCCCCTCCCACCCCCATTGACGATCCTCAAGCTAATTTCCCTCCATAAAACACTTGGGTAAGTGATTCTAACACCAATTTCTTCCACTTTTCTTCCATAATCACTAGAATCTAGGCCTAAAATCCTAAAATCAAAGTAGAAATTAGGGGTTTTGGGTAGAGTTAGGTTTTTGGGAAAATTGGGTGATTCAACCTCAATTTGGGGTCGGATCTTGAAACAAATTATATATTTTAACTTGTGGGGTTATGGGTGATTGGGTTTTCGTCCGAACCTCGAGTTTGGACCAAGCAGGCCCGGGGTCGAATTTCGGTAATTTTGGAAGAATGCTAGAAATTGAATATCTAGGCTATGGGATTGTGTTATTGAGTTTTTATTGATATTATTGAATTAACTATGCCTATATATCGTTGTTTCGGAGTCGGATTATAAAGGAAAGACAGTCTTAGAGGGTTGATTGCTATACTTTGGACGTGAGTAAGTGTCTTGCCTAACTTTGGTGAGGGAATAAGTATTATTTGCTATGTGCTCAGTGATTATCATGTTCATTGCATAGGTGAGGTGACGAGTACCTATGCAATGTGTGTCAAGCATGCCCGTGAGTCTATTTTGATAGAAATTGCAGTATTTCTTCCATGTTTAGCATATTATGAGATTGTCTCTACTTGGTAATTCATTCTGGTTGGAAGTATTGGCTGTTGAGTTTGAGAAGTGTTGATACGATTGATGATCCAAGTGTAGAGTATACGATTGAAGTGATTGGTTATAGTTGAGACTCTTGTTGGGCATTTATTGAGTTATTAATTGATGTTTTTCCCCTTGCCGGGTGTTTTGAACTGTCAATTTCCACTATGTTGTACTCCTTGCCATTATATCTGTTATTGTTTGGTGAGGAAGAGTGTAAAGCACGAACACTGATGTCGTGACATGATATCTGATTATATTGCATAGTGATGACGAGTGTAAAGCACGAAGGGTGATGTCGTGCCATGATTCATATTGATTATAAGCACGAAGGTTAATGCCGTGCCATGACTTTAATTGATTATTAAGCACGAAGGTTAATGCTGTGCCATGATACATTGTACATTGCATTGTAAGGAAGAGAGTAAAAGCACGAAGGGTGATGCCGTGCCATTGTTTACATTTCTAGTACTTATACTTGTTTCGTTGGCTATTGTGTTGGATTGCCTCCCTTTTTTACTTCTATCTGTCAATTTGACTGCTTCATTTCACTTGTTCCCCTCTACTACTCCCGTATCCCTTACTTGTCTGCTTATCTCTTGCCTTGTATTATCCCTGTTACCTGCTGTAGAATAGGATAGGTTATCGTTATTGTCAAGTCTAGCCTCGTCACTATTTCGGTCGAGGTTAGGCTTGGCACTTACTCAGTACATGGGGTCGGTTGTACTGATGCTACACTATATTTCTTAATGTTGTGTAGATCCCGCATCCGGACCTAGTGGACCGCATTGAGGGAGTCACCTTCAGTCCACCCAGAGCTTCAAGGTATACCCGCTGGCGTTCGTGGGCCTTGGTGTCTCTCCTGCATTTGGATTCCTTATTGTCTTACTTTTTCTCCTAGTTTCAAGACAATTATATATTTCTTTTCAGACTCTGTATTTAGCACTCAGTTTAGATAGTCCGTGAGGTTGTGACACCCCGGTTTTGGGATTATGCGATGCTATTATCTTTACTATGTCATTACGCATTTACAGAGTATTGTTACATTTCCGATGTTAAAGTTATAAAGTATGTTGGATATTTCAGTCAAGATTCTGAAGGGTATTAATTTTACTACTGTTGAATTAATTTAAAAGTATTAATGTGTAGTATACGTTGGCTTGTCTAGCGGGTTCAACGTTAGACGCAGTCACGGTCTGAAAGGTGGGATTTCGGGTCGTGACAAGTTGGTATCAGAGCTCTAGGTTGCTTAGGTCTCACAACTCACGGACAACCTTGGTAGAGTTTGAGGGATCGGTACGGAGACGTCTGTACTTATCCCCAGAGGCTGCAAAGTTAGGATACTCCTCTTCTCTTCATACTCTGTCGTGCGTAGTATATTCTGTATACTGATCGAGTTTCTATTCTATTCTCTCGTAGATGGTGATGGCGCATGCTTCCCTTGGTTCCGCTCAGCAGCCCGACACTCTTGCTACAGCTCCTACGAGGGGTCGAGGTCGAGGACGAGGCCGGGGCAGGGCTCAACTGAGAGCAGCAACCCCAGTGGAGGACCCTCAGGTCGAGTCTGACGAGGAGGTCCCAGTTTCGGCAGTCCTAGTTGGACCAACGCAGGTCCTAGAGGGGTTCATAGCTACCCCAGTGATTCAGGACGCTCTAGTCCGCTTGGTGGGACTTATGGAGAGTGTGGCTCATGCCGGCCTTCTTCCTACAGCACCAGCTGGATCTCAGGCTGGGGGAGGGACCCAGACTTCTATTATTCATACACCAGAGCAGGTTTCCACTCAGTTTTAGACTCCGGCACCTCAGCCAACCGGAGTAGCACAGTCAGGTATCGTAGCACCTGCAGCTGAGGGAGCAGCTATGTCAGCAGATGCGTTGTGGAGACTGGACAGATTTACCAAGTTATTCACTGATACTTTTACTGGTGCACCGTCAGAGGATCCACAGGATTATTTGGATAGCTGTCATGAGGATCTTCGGAACATGGGTATAGTGGAGTCCAATGGAGTTGACTTCGCTACTTTTCGACTATCCGGCCAGCCAAGACTTGGTGGAGGGACTACTGCTTAGCCAGACCAGCTGGGTATGCATATTTTACTTGGGCTTAGTTTTCACATAGGTATTTTTGGGGAAGTTCCTTCCCATTACTCAGCGAGAGGATCTTAGGAGGCAGTTTGAACGCCTCCAGCAGGGATCTATGTCTGTTACTCAGTACGAGACCAGTTTCATCGCTCTAGCCAGGCATACACTGATGATACTCCTTACTGATCAGGAGAGAGTTCGGAGGTTCATAGAGGGATTGGCTCAGCCTATACGACTCCAGATGGCCAGGGAGTCAAGTACTGATATTTCATTCCAGGATGCGCCCGATGTAGCCAGGAGGATTGAGATGATTTTGTCACAGGGAGGTGGTCAGGGGACTGATAAGAGACCCCATCATTTTGGTAGATTCAGTGGAGCCTCATCTGGAGGCAGGGATCCTTTCAGTAGGGGTCATCCACCCCGACGTTTTCAGTCAGCACTTCAGGTATCTCCCCGTGCACCGCCAGCTCATGTTAGTGCACCACCAGCATCTATCAGTGCACAACCACTTCAGAGTTACCAGGGTAGTTATCAGCGTCGTCAAGGCCAGTTCCCGAGTCATTAGCCACAGCAGCAGGGATCTTGTTATAGTTGTGGTAGCCCGGGACACATTGCCAGATATTGCCCCCGAGCTTCGAGTGGACCCCAGTATCAGGGTTCCCGTGCCTTGGGTCCCGCAGCAGGTGCACCCTTACCCCTTCATCCAGCTAGAGGTGGTGGTCGAGGTGCCAGAGGTGGTGGTCAGGTTCATAGAGGTGGAGTGCAGGCCACGAGGGGTAGAGGCCAGGTTGCAACAGGTAGACCCAGGGATATTCAGATTGGAGGGGCTCAGCCCCAGTGTTATGCTTTTCCTGCTCGTCCTGATGCTGAGGCTTCTGATGCAGTTATTACAGGTACGGTTTCAGTTTGCAGCCGAGAGGCTTCGGCGTTATTTGATCCGGGTTCTACCTTCTCCTATGTGTCTTCATATTTTGCCCCTTATTTGAGTATGCCTTGTGATTCTTTGAGTACTGCTGTACATGTGTCTACACCGGTGGGTGATTCTATAGTGGTAGATCGAGTCTACCGTGCTTGCGCAATAGTTATTGGTGGTCTGGAGACTCAGGTTGATCTTTTGCTTCTTGATATGGTTGACTTTGATGTTATATTGGGGATGGACTGGTTATCTCCCTATCATGCTATTCTGGACTGTCATGCCAAGACAGTGACCTTAGCCTTGCCAGGAGTACCTCGTTTAGAGTGGAGAGGGACTCCTAGTCATTCCTCTGGTAGAGTTGTTTCTTATATAAAGGCTCGGCGCATGGTCGAAAAGGGTTGTTTGGCCTATTTGGCCTATGTTCGTGATTCTAGTGCTGAGGTTCCTTCTATCGAGTCCGTGCCCGTGGTTCGCGAGTTTCCAGAGGTATTCCCTGCTGACCTGCCGGGTATGCCACCCGACAGGGATATTGACTTTTGTATTGAGTTAGCTGAGGGCACTCAGCCCATTTCTATTCCCCCGTATCGTATGGCTCCGCCAGAGTTGAAGGAATTAAAGGAACAATTACAGGATTTGTTGGATAAAGGCTTCATCAGGCCTAGTGTTTCTCCTTGGGGTGCTCCAGTATTGTTCGTGAAGAAGAAAGATGGCTCAATGAGGATGTGTATTGACTATCGGCAATTGAATAAGGTTATTATCAAGAACAAGTATCCTTTTCCGAGGATTGATGACTTATTTGATCAACTTCAGGGTGCTACAGTATTCTCTAAGATATACTTGAGATCTAGTTATCATCAGTTGAGGATCAGAGCGTCTGATGTGCCCAAGACGGCTTTTCGCACTCGTTATGGGAATTATGAGTTTTTGGTCATGTCGTTTGGGTTGACTAATGCCCCCGCTACTTTTATGGAGTTGATGAATCGGGTATTCAGGCCTTATTTGGATTCATTCATTATTGTTTTCATTGACGATATTTTGATATACTCTCGCAGCCGAGAGGAGCATGAGCAGCACCTTAGAGCCATCCTCCAGACTGTGAGAGATCGGCAGTTGTATGCCAAGTTTTCTAAGTGCGAGTTCTGGTTGAGTTCTGTGGCATTCTTGGGCCATGTTGTATCGGCAGAGGGCATTCAGGTGGATCCGAAGAAAGTTTCAGCAGTTAGAGATTGGCCTAGGCCCCCCTCAGCCGCAAAGATTTGGAGCTTCTTGGGCCTAGCAAGCTATTATCGCCGGTTTGTGGAGGGGTTTTCATCTATAGCAGCCCCTATGACCAAGTTGACACAGAAGAGTGCTCAGTTCATATGGACTGAGGAGTGTGAAGCGAGCTTTCAGAAGCTCAAGACAACATTGACCACAACACCAATGTTGGTATTGCCCACAGGTCCAGGTTCGTATACCATGTATTGTGATGCTTCACGGGTTGGACTTGGTGCGATATTGATGTAGGAGGGAAAGGTTATAGCCTACGCATCTCGTCAGTTCAAGATTCATNAATATGAGGCATAGGAGGTGGTTAGAGTTGCTGAAGGATTATGATATTACCATTCTCTATCATCCAGGAAAGGCCAATGTGGTGGCCGATGCCTTGAGCCGGAAGTCTGTCAGCATGGGTAGTTTGTCTTATCTATTAGTTGGAGAGCGTCCTTTGGCTTTGGATTTTCAGGCGTTATCCAATCGATTTGTTAGATTGGAGGTTTCTCAGGGTGGCAGTGTTTTGGCCCATACAGTCGCTCGTTCTTCATTGCATGATCGTACTCGCGCCCGGTAGTATGATGATCGTCATTTGTGTGCTCTTAGAGATGCGGTTCGGCACGGACGTGCCAAACAGGTCACAGTTGATGCTGAGGGAGTTTTGAGATTGCAGGGTCGTATATGTGTTCCTGATGTGGACGACATTCTTGAGTTGATATTGCAGGAGGCCCATAGTTCCCGGTATTCCATTCATCCGGGCGCCGCGAAGATGTACCAGGACTTGCGGCAGTATTATTGGTGGCGTAGAATGAAGAAGTATATTGTGGCTTATGTAGCTTGGTGCTTGAATTGTCAACAAGTTAAATATGAGCACCAGAGACCCGGTGGTTTGATGCAGCAGNCAGCACATTTCATTCCGGTGGCGGTTTCATCTTCAGCGGAGAAGTTAGCTCAGATCTATATAAGAGAGATTGTCGATTGCACGATGTGCCCTTATCAATCATATCAGACCGAGGTACTCCATTTACCTCCCATTTCTGGAGAGTATTTCAGAGAGAGTTGGGCACTCAAATTGAGTTGAGCACAACATTTCATCCTAAGACAGAGAGGCAGTCTGAGCGCACTATTCAGATTTTGGAGGATATGTTGCGGGCATGTGTTATTGATTTTGGTGGTTCATGGGATCAGTTCTTGCCTTTAGCAGAGTTTGCCTACAACAACAGTTACCAGTCGAGCATTCAGATGGCTCCGTATGAGGCGTTGTATGGTAGGCGATGTCGGTCTCCAGTCGGATGGTTTGAGCCCGGGGAGGCTAGATTATTGGGTTCTAAGTTAGTCCAGGATGCCTTAGATAAGGTGAAGATCATTCAGGATAGGCTTTGTACAGCTCAGTCCAAGCAAAAGAGTTATGTAGATCGTAGAGTTCGAGATTTGGCTTTTATGGTAGGAGACCAGGTGTTCCTTCAAGTTTCGCCTATGAAGGTCGTGATGAGATTCAGAAAGAAGGGCAAGTTGAGCCCTAGGTATATTGGTCCATTTGAGGTATTGGACAAGGTAGGAGAGGTGGCCTAGGGACTTGCCTTGCCACCGCATTTTATCAGCCGCGCATCCAGTGTTTCATGTATCTATGCTCCGGAGGTATATTGTAGATCCATCTCATGTTCTAGAANTGTCCTGTTGGACAAGGATCTTACTTATGAGGAGGAACCGGTAGCTATATTAGATAGGCAGGTTCGTCAGTTGAGGTCGAAGAGTTATCCTTCAGTATGTGTTCAGTGGAGAGGTCACCCTGCCGAGGCAGCTACTTGGGAGTCCGAGTCCGATATGAGGAGTTGTTATCCCCATCTTTTCTCAGACTCAGGTACTTTTCTATGTCCGTTCGAGGACGAACGTTTGTTTTAGAGGTGGAGATTGTGATGACCCAAAAGTTCATCCTAAGTAATTCCAGCTAAATTTGTGTTCCGAGGCCCCGAAAGCCTCCGTTAATCTCACCTCGATATGCGTGCATAGCCCGGGCATGTAGCCGGGAAGCTTCTATGTGAAAATTTGATAAAAATGGAATTTTTGAATTGAATAAATGAATAAAGTTGACTTTGGTCAACATTTTTGGTAAACGGACCCGGACCCGTGATTTTATGGTCCCGGAGTGTCCGTAGGAAAATATGGGACTAGGGCGTATGCCCAAAATCGAATTCCGAGGTTCCAAGCCCGAGAAATGAATTTTTAAATAAATTTTTTTTCTAAAAATAATAAAGGATTTTGGAAATGAATAATTATGTGAAAACCGTATTACCGGGCCCGTATTATGGTTTCAGAGCCCGGAACAGGTTTATTATATGTTATGTGACTTATATGTGAAATTTGGTGTAAAACGGACTCGAAATGATGGGGTTCAGATAAAAATCGGAATAATTAAGCCTAATGAAGTTTTAAGAAATTTCTATGAGTTTTGAGGTTTAATTCGTTGATTTTGATGATTTAAAAGCTTGAATAAGTCCGTAGGATGTTTTGGGAGTCGTGTGTGTTTTTGGTTTTGAGACCCGAGGGCTCGGGTGAGTTTCGGGTAGCTAACGGGATGTGAAATGCATGAAAAATCTGGTGTTCTTGGCCTGTTTCTGATGTCTGGTGTAATACCCTTCGCGAACGTGGCCAAGGGCTCGCGAACGCGGCCAAGGGCTCGCGAACGCGAAGGGTAATTAGTGTGGCTTGGGTTTTGTTCTACGCGAACGCACGGGTACGGTCGCGAACGCGGAGCTATAGGGGTACTGCTCTACGCGAACGCGGAGCTATAGGGGTACTGCTCTACGCGAACGCGACACCCCTCTCGCGAACGCGTAGTGTTATAGGGTGGGGTCTTGCGTCAGGTAGGTTTGTTCTTCGCGAATGCGGGCAGAGGCTCACGAATGCGGAAGGTTAGGGAGTCAGACCTTCGCGAACGTGGCTCTGGCTCCGCGAACGCGTAGGTCCCAGCAGTAACCCTTCACGAACGCGGCCAGGGGCCCGCAAACGCGAAGGGTAATTTTGCCCAGTTATTAAAAATACCCCAATAACAGAATACCATACGGGAACATCACATTTTCAACCTTCTTCTTCCCCTCCCACCCCCATTGACGATCCTCAAGCTAATTTCCCTCCATAAACACTTGGGTAAGTGATTCTAACACCAATTTCTTCCACTTTTCTTCCATAATCACTAGAATCTACGTCTAAAATCATAAAATCAAAGTAGAAATTAGGGGTTTTTGGTAGAATTAGGTTTTTGGAAAATTTGGGTGATTCAACCTCAATTTGGGGTCGGATCTTGAAACAAATTATATATTTTAACTCGTGGGGTTATGGGTGATTGGGTTTTCGTCCGAACCTCGAGTTTGGACCAAGCGAACCCGGGGTCGAATTTCGGTAATTTTTGAAGAATGCTAGAAATTGAATATCTAGGCTATGGGATTGTGTTGTTGAGTTTTTATTGATATTATTGAATTAATTATGCCTAGATATCGTTGTTTCGGAGTCGGATTATAAAGGAAAGACAGTCTTAGAGGGTTGATTGCTATACTTTGGACCGAGGTAAGTGTCTTGCCTAACTTTGGTGAGGGAATAGGTATTATTTGCTATGTGCTAAGTGATTATCATGTTCATTGCATAGGTGAGGTGACGAGTACCTATGCAATGTGTGTCAAGCATGCCCGTGAGTCTATTTTGATAGAAATTGCAGTATTTCTCCCATGTTTAGCATATTATGAGATTGTCTCTACTTGGAAATTCATTCTTGTTGGAAGTATTGGCTGTTGAGTTTGAGAAGTGTTGATACGATTGATTATCCAAGTGTAGAGTATACGATTGAAGTGATTGGTTATAGCTGAGACCCTTGCCGGGCATTTATTAAATTATTAATTGATGTTTTCCCCTTGCCGGGTGTTTTGAACTGTCAATTTCCAATATGTTGTACTCCTTGCCATTATATCTGTTATTGTTTGGTGAGGAAGAGTGTAAAGCACGAAGGGTGATGTCGTGCCATGATATCTGATTATATTGCATAGTGATGACGAGTGTAAAGCACGAAGGGTGATGCCATGCCATGATTCATATTGATTATAAGCATGAAGGTTAATGTCGTGCCATGACTTTTATTGATTATTAAGCACGAAGGTTAATGCCGTGCCATGATACATTGTACATTGCATTGTGAGGATGAGAGTAAAAGCACGAAGGGTGATGTCGTACCATGATATTTGATTACATTGCATAGTGAGGAAGAGTGTAAAGCACGAAGGGTGATGTCGTGCCATTGTTTACATTTCTGGTACTTATACTTGTTTCGTTGGCTATTGTGTTAGATTGCCGTTGTTTACTTCTATCTGTCAATTTGTCTGCTTCATTTCACTTGTTCCCCTTTACTGCTCCCGTATCCCTTACTTGTTTGCTTATCTCTTGCCTTGTATTATCCCTGTTACCTGCTGTAGAATAGGACATGTTATCGTTATTGTCAAGTCTAGCCTCGTCACTACTTCGGCCGAGGTTAGGCTCGGCACTTAATCAGTACATGGGGTCGGTTGTACTGATGCTGCACTGCACTTCTTAATGTTGTGCAGATCCCGCATCCGGACCAAGTGGACCACATTTAGGGAGTCACCTTTAGTCCACCCAGAGCTTCAAGGTATACCCGCTTGCGTTCGTGGGCCTTGGTGTCTCTCCTGCATTTGGATTTCTTATTGTCTTACTTTTTCTCCTAGTTTCAAGACAATTATATATTTCTTTTCTGACTCTGTATTTAGCACTCAGTTTAGATAGTCCGTGAGGTTGTGACACCCCGGTTTTGGGATTATGCGATGCTGTTATCTTTACTATGTCATTACGCATTTACAGAGTATTGTTACATTTCCGCTGTTAAAGTTATAAAGTATGTTGGATATTTCAGTCAAGATTCTGAAGGGTATTAATTTTACTACTGTTGAATTGATTTAAAAGTATTAATGTGTAGTACGTTGGCTTGTCTAGCGGGTTCAACGTTAGATGCAGTCCTAGTCTGAAAGGTGGGATTTCGGGCCGTGACACCTCCATATGGTGAAGAGTGGAAAGCCTCAAGAATTTCCACTTGTTCTTTCTCCGGTAAACATCATCGAATCACACCATCGGTACAAATCCAGAAGAGATACGGTTCATCCCAATAATAGTCAAGGCAATCGTGTTTGAGCTTCTTCCTTTGGTTTGAAGAGAACTCATTCGATATAATACCACTCACAAGATAATTTGCTAAGTCGGCGAACCATGGCATCCCGGTCATTGAAATGGATAGAAGTTTCTCGTTGGGGAAGGAATCATTTATCTCAAGGTCGTCATGTGGCCTCCCCTCCTCCTCCATGTGAGACAAGTGGTCCACCACTTGGTTTACACTTCCTTTGTGATATTTAATTTCTATATCAAACTCTTGCAATAAAAGCACCCACCGCATTAACCTCGCCTTTGAATCCTCCTTGCTCATTAAGTACCGAAGAACCACATGATCGGTGTGGACGATCACCTTTGTACCCATCAAGTATGGGCGGAACTTCTCCATAGAAAAGACAATAGTAAGTACCTCTTTTTCGATCACTGCGTAATTGACTTGGGCACCGTTCATGGTCTTACAAGCATAGTAGACCGGATGGAAGATTTTGTTGATACGTTGCCCCAAAACAGCTGCAATCGCCACATCACTTGCGTCACACATGAGCTCGAAAGGCAAACTCCAATTTGATGCAGTGATAATAGGAGTAGTAGTCAATTTGAACTTGAGAAATTTGAATGCCTTCATGCAATCCTCATTGAAATGGAACTTGACACCCTTCTCTAAAAGTTTACACAAGGGGTTCACCACTTTGGAAAAATTCTTGATGAAACGATGATAGAACCTCGCATGGCCCAAGAAACTCCTCACTCCCTTCACAGATGTTGGGGTGGGAATTTATAAATCACCTATATTTTGGCCTTGTCGACCTCAATACCATGCTTTGAAATTTTGTGGCCGAGGACAATGCCTTCCTCGACCATGAAGTGACATTTCTCCCAATTCAATACCAAGTTTGTCTCCTCACATCTTGCCAAGACCTTATCCAAAATTTTCAAGAAATCATCAAAAGCATTCTCGACCACGGAAAAGTCATCCATGAAGACCTCAAGAAAATCCTCCACCATATTGGTGAAGATAGCCATCATACACCTTTGAAAAATCACTTGTGCATTGCATAACCCAAATGGAATCCGCAAGAATGCGAAAGTATTATAGGGACATGTGAAAGTAGTCTTCTCTTGGTCCTCCAGAGCAATAAGAATTTGATTGTAGTCAGAATATCCATCAAGGAAACAATAGAAAGCACGACAAGCCAACCTATCAAGCATTTGATCAAGGAATGGAAATGGGAAATGATCTTTCCTTGTGACTTTGTTGAGCTTGCAATAGTCCACACACACTCTCCACCTGGCCACCGTTCTTGTAGGAATCAACTCGTTTTTATCATTGGTGACCACAGTCATTCCCCCTTTCTTTGGGACATATTACACCGGAGAGGTCCACGAGGTATCAGAAATGGGGTAAACAACCCCGACATCAAACCATTTCATGATCTCCTTCTTTACCACCTCTTGCATTTCTTTATTTAATCTTCTTTGATGTTCAACGGAGGGTTTGGCATTCTCCTCCAAAATAATCTTGTGCATGCAAAAGGCAGGGCTTATACCCTGAACATCCGCCAATGTCCATCCAATAACTTTCTTCCTCTTTTGTAGCACTGCCAAAGTAGAGTCTACCTTTACGTTAGTCTAACAAGAGGAAAGAATAACCGGTAAAGTAGAACACATGCCAAGGAATTCATACCTGAGATATGAAAGCAATGGCTTTAACTCAAAAGTGGGAGGCTAATCGATTGAGGGATTTATTGGAGGAATTTTCCGATTTTCAAGATCTAAGGACAATTTGCGAGGTTCATAAGTGTACGACTCCATTCCCTGCAATGCATTCATATATTCCACATAGACATCCTTCTCATCATCATCACGATTGAGAAATACGGCCTCCAAAGTATCATCAACATTCATCATGGCACTAGAATCTTCAACAATCACCTCGGACACTAAGTCTACAAACGAACAAACTTCATTGCTATTCGGTTGCCTCATAGATTTGCACACATGGAAAACCACCTTTTCAACACCCACCCGGAAGGTGAGCTAACCGACTTCTACATCAACAAGAGCCTTCCCCATTGCAAGGAACGGTCTACCCAAAATAATAGGCACCTCATAGTCCACTTCACAATCAAGAATCACAAAGTCCGTCGGTACTTATCAACACGAACCAACACATCATCAATAATACCCAATGGTCTCTTCATAGTACGATCCGCCATTTGTAACCTCATAGATTTGGGTCTTGGTTGTCCAATTACCAAAGTTTTGAACACCGAGCAGGGCACCAAGTTGATACTCGCCCCTAGATCACAAAGAACTTTGGAAAAGTCGGCACTTCCAATAGTGCAAGAGATAGTGAAAGCGCCGAGATCTTCTAATTTCGGAGTCATTGAGTGCACAATTTCACTCACTTGAAGTGTCATCTTTATAGTCTCACAATTCATCGACCTTTTCTTTGTCACCAAATCCTTCATGAACTTTGCATATCCGGGAATTTGATCCAAAGCCTCAACCAATAGCACATTAATAGATAAGCTCTTCATTATGTCAATAAACTTCTTGAAGTGGTTCTCGCCATGTTTCTTGGAAAGCCTTTGAGGGTATGGAGGAGGAGGCTTCGGCATTGGTGCCTTAGCCTTTGGCACTATCGGCTCCGATATGTCAATAATGTGTTCCCTAGACGGGTTCACTTCTTCTTGAGTCTCCTCCACATTTTTATCAATATCAATTCTCACTTCGTCATTTGCTTGGACCACATTGTTTGGAATTTCATCTTCTTGAATCACTTGATCATCATCCACAATTGTTCTTTGATTTAATGTGGTTTCCTCCACATCTTTTAACTCCTTGTGGTGACGACCATGTCGTGTCTCGTGTTGTTCCCACCCTTGGGGTTCACCACCGTGTCACTTGGTAGTTCCCTCTTAGGACAAATGTTTAAACCTTGGAAGATTTGCCCTAATTGAACTTCCAAATTGCGGATTGAAGTGCTATGAGAGGCTAGTTGAGCATCGGATTCGGCATTTTTCTCCATCATTTGTTTGAACATGTTCTCAATTCGCCCCATCTCATTATTAGAAGAGCTAGGCCCATGAGACGGCTAAGGAGGCGGGATACTTGGTTGTTGATACATAGGGGGACTTGGTTATTATTCCAACCCCCTTGGTTGTTGCCTCCCCAATATCTATGATTGCTGCCACTCCAATTGCCTTGGTAGTTTTGATTGTTCCAATTGCCTTGATTGTTTTGATTGTTCCAATTACCTTGATTGTTGTTACAATCACTCCAATTGCCTTGGTGGTTTTGAGTTCCAATTTTCTTGATTACCTTGAGATCGCCATTGTTGTTGATTCGGGCCTTGAGAGTTGTTTTTTTGACCTTGGAAGTTGTTCACATATTTCACTTCCTCCTCTTGTTCATTGTATGATTCATCTTGGTCAAACCCACTATCATCTTCCACATATTGTTCCACTCAGTTTTACACTTGTTAACCCTTTTGCCTCCGCTTGTTCACCATCATATTAACATCTTCCATTGCATTAACTTGCTTAGGATCTTGAACTTGTTGAAGTTTAGCTTTGGCTAATTGATGCATTGTGGTGG
The DNA here is from genome assembly GCA_005239495.1 of Nicotiana undulata. Lineage (NCBI taxonomy): Eukaryota > Viridiplantae > Streptophyta > Magnoliopsida > Solanales > Solanaceae > Nicotiana > Nicotiana undulata. The sequence goes on along the minus strand of ML264808.1, from coordinate 48,706 downwards.
TAAAATTGGAAATTGTTTGCCCATGATCATGCAATTCTTTATGTAGGTGAATCACATTTGGATCACCTTGAGGAACATTTGCTCTACTTTTCCATGCCGATGAAGTATCCACCATTTCATTTAAGATCTCACAAGCTTTGGCATATGGTGTTGTCATGAAATTTCCACCGGCAAGTTGGTTGACCACGCATTGATTGGTAGTATTGATCTCCCTATAGAGAGTTTGTTTAATCATAGCCTCCGTTATATCATTGTTTGGGCACTCTTTCACCATAGTACGATACCTCTCCCATATCTCATGAAAATGCTCATTGGGTTCTTTCTTGAATGCTAGAATCTCATCTCGAATAGTAGCCATATGCCTGGGAGAAAAGAACTTGGTGATAAATTTCTCCGCCAATTCATCCTATGTACAGATAGAATGGTTTGGAAATCTTTCTAACCAATCCAAGGCTTTCCCTTGTAGAGAGAAGGGAAATAGACTCAACCTTAGATCATCCTCGGAGACGCTGGTCTGTTTACTACCCCAGCAAGTGTCCACAAACCCTTTCAAGTGTTTGCATGCATTTTGACTCGGAGCCCCGGTGAAGAATCCCCGTTGCTCTAGCAATGTGAGCATAACATTAGTAATTTGGAAGTTGCCCGCCCTAATGTGGGACGGGACTATGGAACTTGCATATCCTTCATTTGGCAACACTTGGTGTAGAGCCTCTCTTGGTGAAGGTGGGGGAGGGACGGGAATATTTTCATAAGGCGGTCGACCTCGTGTATTTGCTTGAGGTTCAAGAGGAACCTCATCAACTTGGTCATCATCCGCATCCTCCCCCAAAGGAAAGTTTCCGTGAGGATCATTGTTGTTTAGATCCATTTTTGTACCTAAAGTTGTTTCACAAAAAGGTTAGTAACCCAGAAGGAAAAGAAGACAAGTTACACACAAAACAAAATATATATCTAAATCCGTTTTTAGCTCCCCGACAACGGCGCCAAAAATTGATGTCGCCTATATTCACACCATAGTTTGGGGTTGTGAAGCAGCCGATTGCAATTATAATTACCCGACTGAGAGTTGGGATCGATTCCTCAGGGAGCGTAGATAGGATTAAGTATATACTCGAACTAAGCGTATAATGTGTCTAAGATGCAATTCCACATACTTTGTTATTTTAGTATACTTTTAAGTTAAGCTATTGTATGCAAATGTAAAACTAGAGAATGATATTTTTGGTGTTGTTTTTCAAGTTTATAAAAGATATAGGGTTGTGACTTCCACCTAGGTGTTTGCCTAACGGGTTGTGGGCTTTAGAGCGGTTTCGTTGGTCGGGGTGTAATACAACAATCAACACGCAATTACTCACTCAATACCTCTCGGTAATAGAGTGGTTTTGCCCAATTTGGCTTTCTCAAATCCAAATGGGTAATTCGTATAACATTTGATACATGCTTAAGTCGGGTTTTACTATCTCTAGATTCAACCCTTTAATTGGGACTATCAATTTCTTGAGTTCATCCCAGTTTCTTGTTAGCCATGTTTTCCTAGACTTAGTCTCTCTTTCTCAAGTAGAGACTAAGTCATGTAGGCTTTAATCAATGTTTGCAACCATTAATTCTACAAGTAGAGAAAATACTAGGCTAAATATTACACATCCAACCATAAACAAGCCTTAAATCAAACGCCCTTTAGGTACCCACACTAGGGTTAGGTCACAACCCTAGCTAGAAATTTAGCTACTCATAGATGGAAATGAAGAAATTAAAGAAGAAAAGATGATTAAACTCATATTAAATGATAAAGAGGTGAAAATCCAATGTAAAATAGACAAGCTATCATTAAATTTCCAAAACAGTAAAGAAAAACGGCTCCCAACTTTCAGATGTTCAAACTTAACATAATTTTGTCAAAAAAGACTATGTATACAGAGCTGAAATTTTCAGACAAAATTGCCCTTTCGGAGGTTCTGCGGCCGCACAATTCTGTGTGCGGTCCGCACTTCGCTGAAACTCTTGAAAGGAGGGACTTCTACGGCCGCACCATTCTGATTTGCGGCGGCACTTCGTAAGTTCTACGGACCGCACATTTCTTAGCGCGACCGCACTTTTGAGTTCTACGACCACACAATTATAGTGCGGTCCGCACTTCTTGATGGACTCAGACTTGGAACTCTCTGATCTTCATCTTCTACGGACACGCAATTATTATGCGGTCCACACTTTCCAAAGCTTCTCTGATAGAAATCCTTCATGATCTGCAGTCGCAGACAAAATTCTGCGGTCCACACTTTCGCCTTTTTGCTTGAATTTTGTCCTTGTCCAAAAATACTCCTTCTTGATTGAATTTCTTCAATTTGGATCATTTTCCAATACTCCTGCAAGTAAGCATGTTTTATCAGTTTGTGGGAATACCTTTAAAAGTAAAAAGGGAGCAAATAAGTAGTCAAAATCCCTACTTATTAGCTACCCAAAAGCAGCGAGTAGGGAGGTACTATAACCGATGAGATTTCTACATTTCCAGGTCGGGGAATTGGTGTTAAGGAAAGTAATGCTACACACCAAGAGTCCAAATCATGGGAAACTAGTCCTGAACTAGGAAGGACCGTATAGAATTCCCAGAATAACAGGGAAAGGTTCATATAAACTCAAGTCGGGAAATGATGTACAACTACTAAACAATAGGAACGTGGCACACTTAAAGCAGTACTACTGCTAAGGTGCGAGCACTATTCCCTTTTTAAAATTTATTATACTATGGACTAACTTATGAAGGTACTCGGCCGAGGGAAAATGTGACAACTAGGTCTGGAAGCACATGTTTTACTCTTTTTCCCTTGGACCGATTTCCCCGGAAGTGGATTTATGGCAAGGTTTTTAATTAGGCAACAATAAAACATGCTACCTTAGTCCCGAAGGCCGCCTAAAGCCGAGTTGATGGTCACCTATAACGGACCGACAATATTCGAGCCCTCGCGAGTTCAGTCTCAAACACTAGGGGTCATTACCCCCTAAGTTAGGATCCTTAGAAGGTGTAATTGTTTAATACTAAAAGCCAACTCTTGATGATTAAGATTCTTTATAAGGGTCAAATGGCCAAACGAACCGTACCCATATAGCCCAGACTTTTTGTGGTATAAAGCTTATGCGCCTCCGATTATGTACTCTATTGTAAAACAATGAAACAATTTGCCCTTTATATTTTATCACTACACATTTTACAACATCGATACATTCATTGGGTTACTTAGAACAAAATAACGAATCCTAAATCCTAGAGCCTAGGGCGCCACCCCGACTCGGGGACTATCGCCCGATAAAAATCGAGCAGCCCGGGCTATCAAATCCTAGAAGCACCGAGTCTATTAGGCAGGGCTCGAACATGAAAGGCTACGGACAACATAAAATGGCTCAGAGACGTCCAACTTCGTACTCAGAAAGTAAGGCCCTTACATATGATTAAAACCTATTAAAAGGTTACCCTTACCAAAAAACCATCGTGTATGACTAAAACACTCAAGTATCTTGAATGTCTTCATTTTTTATTGAGACTTTGAAGCCTAAACAACTCATAGTTAACATTGAAGTCGGGCCTCATTTGGTCTTATGGAGAGCGGGAACTCTAAATTACGTCCAATTCTATGCTATGGCATTAATTACGATCTTCAAATAAAAAATTGCAAGCACATGCTAAAAAATAAAAAACACAGTGTTGCCAAAGTGAAAATTTTATATATTACAACAAAATAATATTTAAAAAGGCACGATAAAATGGCCTCAAAATGAGCAAAAATAAATATACAAAAGGAAACAAAAAAATTCAAGTCATATCTACCTAATCTTCACTAGAGCCCGACTCAGCACTGGAAACTTCGTGCTCATATAGCTCTTTTTCCTCGGCCTCAAGCCTTTTGGCCTCTTTAATCTCGGCCGACAGGTCATAACCCCGGGCATGAATCACCTCGAGGGTCTCCCTTTGGGACAACCATTTTACATACTTGGCCTTTGTTATTAAGCAAACCTTGGTTATTTCCACATCAGTCTTGCAATGGACCAACATCTCCTCGACCTCGAAGGAATGAATATAAGTCGCCTACAACTTGGACTTTAGAGCGGTCTACTCCCGATCGAGGTCGTCCCATTCCGAAATGACCGAACCTAGTTGAGCTCAGAGCTCATCATTTAGTCGAGAACATTTGTCGGTCTTTTCCCACTTCACCCGGAGTTGGTCCTTGGCCAATGACAATTCCTATATGGTGGCGTCCTTTTTTGAGGCCAAAAGGTCCATCCTGCTCCTCAGCGTCTCGGCAGAAGCTTTGAGCTTATTCATCTCAGCCATGGTCAATTAGGTCTACCTTCTCCTAGACCTAAGGGGTTGTGTCATTAGCTACTACAATAAACCAGTTTGGCATGCTCTCGTTTTACAGACAAAGCCTCCCTTCAAGCTTTTTCCAGCTCGGCTTGGAGAATGGGGAGATCCTTGAGGGCCTGGTCTTTTTGCTCGCTGAGAGACTTATACATATCCTTCTACCGAACTTGCTCCTTGAGCTCAAATTCTAGCTGGTTGACTTCCATCCGAGACCAGTGGAAGCTTTCATGATGGAGCACCAAATCCTAAGAAAAAATTGATAAGATCATGAAAAGACATTAAGGTTAAATAAACTACAGGAAGGACACAAAGGAAGGGAAACATACTCGGTTCAGTGCATGTTGTGCCTCGTTGAAGAGGCCCAACGCGCTCACTTCGGTCATCCTCGCCTCATCCTCTTTTGTCACCAAAAAGCGAAGATAGCTAGCCACTCCAAATGGTCTGGACAACACTCGAGTATCTGTTGTGATCGTAAATACGATCGTTCTTTTGCGTTAGGATCTACACTCGGAGTGGGGAACTTCTTCACCATCTTCACTCTCGAGCTTGGCCCACCTGTTTATGATGGCACATCCTTTTTCAGTATTTCCTAGTGCCTGAACCCGAAATAATCCTCCAATGCACCGATGTCCACACCCTCAAAGAACAAGTTAAGGGAATCGTCTTTAGCTCGAATGTCTCATTGGGCTTCTCTTTGACAGCCCGAGTCTTGTCAAATAGAGACTCCGTATGAGATGGCGACTTCGTAATATCAATAACACTGGTGGCTTCTCTCACAGCAGGAGTAGCCTCTCGGGAGACTGCAGCTATCGGTTTTCCCTCAGGCTCCCGAGATAAGGAGGGGTCTACCTCTCGGTAACTTCCCCCGGTCACCGCCTACTCTTCTTCATCAACAGTAGGCCAGTGGGTGATGAACTCCAGGTCATAATCTTATGGGTAATCCTTGAGCTAGAAAAAGGGAGTTGGACACGGTACCATGGCCCTGGTACTCTTCTTGTTTCTCCTTCGGACCCAGACTACTACCCTCTTCTTTTTCGGCCTCGGCGTCCACGTCCAGGGAACCCAAAGATTTCCTCTTTATATTATTTTCTCCTCCTTTGCAGCAGCTTCAGGCTATCCCGAAGAGGAGGGTTTATCAAGTGAGGACGTAGCCTAGTCCTCGTCCGATGCCGCGAGTTTGGTGGTCTTGGAAAAACATGCAGTAGGAGAGAGGGATTTAGAGGTAGACATTTTAATGTGTGAATAAATTTTATTGGGAAAAGCATTTACCATGGGAACGCCCCCCCCCCCCACTCACACACACACACTTTTCCTTTGAGATTTTGCACCATCTGCGCTCAAAATATGACATATGCGCGTAGATTCCCTCGACCCACTCTTTGAAGCGAGGAACTGCGTTGGGGACTCGGGAAACTGCTACACGATGGTAGAACCCAGCAACGAAGAAGAAGAAGAACAATAAATTGCTAGATAAAATCGAAGTACTAAAAAGGAAAAAATACTTACGGGCTAGGTTGTACTTTTCAAGGAAGGGTAAGAACTCGAAGGGAATGAGATCCTTGGTTTTTACCCGAATGAATCTCCCCTGCCAGCCTCGATCCTGATCTTCATCGATGCTTTAAAATGGAGCTTGCTTGCCCGATGAGCGAGCTTGATTAACCCCCTTAGAAAACTCGGGGACTGTAGAGACGAAGCAGGTGGTAGATGGTAAATCGAGGTGCTTCGGTGTTGTTGACAAAATAGTGTAGAAGGATTATGATCCTCCAAAAGGACGGGTGAATCTGCCCGAGGCTGACCTCGTACCTTTTGCAAAAGCTAAGGATTATGGGATCCACCGAGGCAAGTGTGAAGGGGTAAGTGTAAACACTTAGATACCCCTCCACATGAGTGGTAATGTCCTCATCGGGACCAAGGACGACCACTTATTTGCCCTCCCAATTGCAGTCCTCCCAAACCGTAGGGAGTGTATCCTCGGTAATTGAGGATATATACCTTCAGACGCCCTCGCCTTGGTCTTGTTGACTAGAGGTTTTTTTAATCTTGAAGTCATTCTCAATGGAGCAGCCTCCAGGGATAAAGCTCTTCAAGGGAGATTCTAGGGCCCCATCGGGTATGGCTACCTCAGCATCTGTGGCTGGGTTAGAAGTTGAAGGGAAGGTCTGCTGAGGCACATATTTCAAAGTTTTAACCATCGAATTCTAGGAAATATGAATATTTGAAGGTGAGGATGAAGATTTGAAGATAAGGATTAAGGTATGAGGTCATATTTGAAGATATAAAGATGGAGTATGAAGATTTGAAGATGGAAAGATGAAAATATGAAGATCTATGGAACAAGGTATGGAGATTTGAAGGCGTTAAGAATAAGTGAAAAGTGCGAAGGTAAATTAAGGTTCTCTGGAATCGGAAGTGAAAAAAGGGACCGAAGATTTTATAAAGAACAAGTAATCAATGTGTGACGTTTCGCATTTGGGGACGGTCAACTGGTGACATAAATGTGTCCTAAGTCAGAACGACACGACAAAAGGGATGTTTCATTAACCCGTAAACTCGGTTGTAGCATACAGAAGAAGGGACCAAGGTTGATTCATCGCTTCTCGTCGCTTTGATAAATCTGCTCTTTGAAAAATGAGGGGACTATATGTGAACGGGTAAAATCAGAGGCAAAGTTTCCCCTGATTCCCCTACAAGGAAACAAGAGGGAAGCACGGTTCGACGCGAGTATAATCAAGGCCGAAGGACCCCTCGTATCGGAACTCAGAGAGTGGAAGATGTATCTGGGATCGAGCACGGTAAATAATGGCCCCAAACCAAGTAAAGTTTCTAGACCACGGGAAATGCGAGGAACGATTATGCATGAAAGTAGGGAGTCGTAATATTCTCCCTCAACCAGATATTACATCTTGAATCATGTCCTGTATGCGGATCGACATTTACCAGAAGAAGATTTTTACCTTATTTAGACTTGTACTAGGACTGAAATTCCCCTATTAAATAAAGGGTAAAGTTTCTTTTATTTGGACACATTGTTAACACGCAAATCAAAGCAATAAATGTTCATTTGTGTCTTCTAGCTATTATTCAAAGTGTTCTTCGGTTATTCTTTACTTCACTCACAACTGAGCTTATATCGAGGGTCCGATCGAGGTCGAATTTCATTGTTCAACATAAGATCAGGCTTGATCATCACATTACAATTGGTTTGATCTTTCATTTTCTCGTTAATTTAATTATTTGTTGTCCTTAGATCATTCGTATTGAATTAAATCACGTATCCTTTAAACCGCGTGAAACTTAATTGTTACTCATTTTTAAAGGGTAAACAGTACTGTTATTCAATTTCGCACAGAGTATTTTTATATTCATTAGATTTGGTCATTTCATGAAAGCGAAAAATAAGAAACCACTAGCCAAGATATTAAGGTTGAGTTTGCGTATGGTATGTTCAAATTTATCTCCAAGTTTTCCCAAATTTACCATTGTTGCTCCAGTTATCAGCTAGAGTGCTAATCAATCGAGGCATCTAAAAGATAAATAAAATATAGTTTAGTCAAATGTATCTATAATTAAGGTTACCAATGTCTTTGTTAATTGGGGTTAAATTTTATCCATATGCGGTTTTTGCACCAAATACTTCTAATCTACCATGGTTAAGTGATAAATTATTGTAAGAATGTCTATTAATTTACTATGGTTTAACGTTAATAGTATATGTGAAAATATGTTGAATTGATATAATCACCGAGTGCTCGTAAGTTTGGATAGCCACGAGAAATCCGGCTTAACTTATTTCTTTATTTTTGACACTTTCGTTTCTAGTGAAAGACCTTATTAGGCTCCTCCTATTACTTAATTGTGAAAATTCTTTTAGACAATGAACTTCATTGCTTGATGTCAAATTAGGATATGCGGCAGAAAAATGGATGATCTATTCTCTTTTTTAAAATAAAATCATCTTGGAGATCGTGTGATGCTTACTCTCAAACTCTTCTTTTAGTTTTTAAGAGATATGTAAGTGTTGATAATTCCTAGTTGGTAATAATGCAAAGTCAAAGATTCTTTGTAGCTATCTTTTTTTTTCTTACTTCTTTGTCTTATGTAACATCTGAAAGTTTCATATGGATCAGGAAAGCTCTCTTTTCCTCTATATATAAAGTTGTTGTTTATTAGGATAGTAAAAGACTGGCTTCATAGAATATGTACATTATACCTTAATATATAAAAGTTATATATTTTGTCACCTATAATTTTTGAGAGCTGATATACTGTATAGTTTGTTTTTCAATTTTAATTCTTGTAGCGGTTAATGATATAACTTTAATCATATTTTAAAATGAGTAACAATTAAATTTGTTCGCGGTTTAAAAGGTACGTAGTGTAATTTACTAAGAATAGTTAAGAACAACATATAAATTAACTAAAGACAAAATAAATGATCAAACCAATCACTATTTAATGATTTGAACAGTGGATATCGTCCTCCATCGCAACCTCGGTACGAGCTCGATCGTGCGTGTGGAAAAGAAATAAGTGAGTAATGCCTTGAACATTTGCAAGAAGATAAAATAAATTGTATTGCCTTGATATGCGTGTTATAATGTGTCAGGTTAAAGAAAAACTTCTCCTCTAAATAGTAGGAGATTTTCAATCACAGTACAAGTCTAAAAAAGGTAAAACTCTTGTTTCCGGTAATTGTTGATCCATGATTGATACCAAACAGAATTCGTGCCATAAAATTTGGTTGAGAGTGAATATTACGGTGTAACGACCCGGCCGGTCATTTTGAGTATTTAGCTCTAATCCCCTATTTATTGCCACCCCTATGTTTTATGTGGTTATGTGACTTGTCGGGGTGTTTGGTTTTTGCTTCCGGTGAGTTTCAGAGTGAAACGGGACACATGGTCCCTAAGTTGGAGCTTTAAGTTGAAAGAGTTGATCGTAGTTTGACTAACGTATCCAAATGTTGATTTGGATGTCAGTAGGTCGTTTCGACTTAAATTGGCGAAAGTTAGGAAGTTGAAGGTTTGGATGGTTGGAAAGTTTGACCTGCAGTTGACTTTATTGATATCAGGGTCGGATTTTAATTTTAGAAGTTGGAATAGGTCTATCATGTTATTTATGACTTGTGTGCGAAATTCAAAGTTAACCGAAGTTGTTTTGGTATGAATCAACATTAGTCTTGGAATTCGGAAGTTCATAGTTTCGATAGGCTTGAATTGGGTTGTGATTCATAGAATCGACGTTTTTTGATATTATTTTTGGCCTTGAGTAGGTCCGTTATGTATTTTAAGACTTGTTGGTATGTTCGGATGGGGTCCCAGGGGCCTCGGGTATGATTCGGATCAAGTTCGACTTCATTTTTGGCTTTATGGGATTGCTAGTTTTTTTTAGTCTAGTTTTCTCTGATGTGATCGCGTGAAGGGGGCCGCGATAATGAAGATTTAAGACTGGTGGTGTGAAATTGTTCTACGCATTCGTGAGGATGAGACTGCGATCGCAAAGTTGGGGAGTTACAGCTTCGTGGAAGCGTGAGCGGTGCTGCGTTCGCGATGAAGTAAGAAGAGACATGGGAAGTCTGACGCGTTCTCTACGCAATCGCATAAGTGTGACCGCAATTGTGTAGCTTCGTAGTTTCACTTACCGCGTTCGCGACCTGTGGAGTGAATTCGCGTAGATCATTTTTTTAGGGAAGCATTTTTGTTATTCATGATCGCGAGGGACTTTCCGCGATCGCAAAGAGGAATCATTGGGCAGCAGTATTAAAATTTCAAAATGAGGGTTTCATCTCATTTTTCATTTTTGGGACGTAGAGAGCTCGGTTTGTGGTGATTTTTCATGCGATTTTCAAAACATTCATCAGGGCAAGTGATTCTAACCCAGATTTGACTGTGTTTCATGAATCTATTGTTATTTTCATTACCTAATTATTGATTTGAGTTTGAAATTTGGGAAAAAATTGTGAAAACTTCTTAGGCTAAATTTTCTGGATTTGAAAGGCCAATTAAGGTCGGATTAGAGTAATTCTTATATGGTTAGACTCGTTATCGAATGGTTGTTTGGATTTTGTAATTTTGGTCAGGTTCCGAGATGCGGGTCTTGGTTGACTTTTTGTTTCTTTGTAAAGATCACAACTTTATTGTTCGAAATAGTTTCATATAGTTTATAATTATGGTATGAAGTTGTTTTAGCTAGATTCGAGTTGTTCATAGTTGGATAATCAAGGGAAAGGTTTGCTAGTGGATTGAGTTAGCGTGTTTTGAGGTAAGTGTCTTGCCTAACTTTATGGGGGGGGGGGGGGAATTATCCCTTAGGATTGGTGTTGTTTTGTG
>ML264808.1:0-37971 GCA_005239495.1 Nicotiana undulata | reverse complement strand
GGGGGGGGGGGGGGGGATTACCCCTTAGGATAGTTGTTGTTTTGTGAAGATTATGATATGTGGAAGCCGTGTACGTAAGGTTACGAGTGTGTATACATGCTAAATGTTGAAATTTACCGGTTTTAGAAGTTCTGATTCCTTTCATGCCTTAATTTAGTTAACTTAACATGTTATAATCATCATCCTTAGTCTATCTTCACATGCTCTACTTGTCTTATCTCTTACTTGTTAATTGCCTTTACATGTTTAGTTGAAGTATAGTTTTCTCTATTCCTTATTCATTATTTAACCTTTGAGTTCTTTACCTGAAGTTATTATTTGTGGAACATCTTGTTGTTGAAATTGGTATTGGGTTATAAAAACCGTGATTTACATTGAGGCAAAGTCGTAAAGTCGTGACAAACTATTCTTGTTAAGTTATTTGCTTTTGGTTGTTATTGTGAGACTCTTGTGCATATTGCGGTTGAGTAATGGGCTATATGTTGTGAAAACACTAATGTTGTTAGTTTCTTGGCAAGTTATGATATTGGGAACTTGAGGTGAAATTTGTGATACGCTGTGATATTGATACACATGCGGTGGTATAAAGTTTTGGTGTTGAAATGCATGCGGTGAGATAAGGTGGCTTGATACGCGTGTTGCTAGTAGGGGAACTACTTGAAGCCACGTGGTGTGATAAGGTGGGCTCAAACACGAGAAGTTATTTCGAGAAAAATGATTTTCAAAACTAAATGCAAGGCTCCTGCGGTTATGTATGGAAAGATTGTGAAATGTTTTGTGATTTGAGACTACGCAGAGGTACCTTGGTAGTGACTCTTGCTGATACTTTTCCATTACTTCGCTTGCGTTTTGTCGCTTTGTTATGTGTCATAGTATTCCTTCTTTTCTTTCGTGATGCATTATTTGCCCTAGTTCAGTGTAGCTATTCTCAGTGTATTTCTTTATTGTCTCATTTTTGTTGTTATCATTATTACACTGTTATATACCTATTCAGTTTCTTATTCATTCCAGTAGGGTCTTGACCTAACCTCGTCACTACTCTATCGAGGTTAAATCCTACCAATCCAGGCACTAGTGAGACGAGCTCAGCTTTAGAGACTTCAAGATATTCCTATCAACGTCCGCAGGCCTCGGAGTCCCACTCTATCTAGTCTACTTCATTTTTTTCCTTTTATAGACACATTGTTGTATAGGGATAATCAACACTTATCCGTAGATCTTGTGACTCGTTATCACCAGTTTTTGGAAAGTGGTACATGTTGAGTTGTGGAGTTTAGTTTATATTAGTTGTTGAGTTATTGAGACTTTAATTATTATTTCCGTTATATGCTATATGAATGTTAGGCTTACCTAGTCTTAGAGACTAGGTGCCATCACGACATCCTACGGAGGAAAATTGGGGTCGTGACATATGACCCCCTATCTATCATGCAAAATCGTTCACCGCGTCTCCCAAGGTTCAAAAGCCATACTTGATCCGGGTATATTTGTTTGTCGTGTCCGATCTCAGATACATCATTCGTTCTTCTTGGGTCTTGGTATGAGGAGTTCCTGGCCTTGATTATAATCATGTCGAGTCGTGCCTCTACTTCGTTCTCTCATAGGGAAATAGGGGAAACCGCTACCCTCGATTTTACTCGTACACAGATAGTCCCCTCGTTCTTCGGAGAGGAAGTCTATCAAAGCGAAAGGAAGTAATGAATTAACCCATGGTACTTCTTCCGTATATTACAACCGGGTTGACGGGTCAGTGAAACGTCCCATTAGTCGTATCGTTCAGACTTCGGACACGTGTCAGCCACTGGTTGACTGTCCTCGAATGTGAAACATCACGCACTGATTACACTTTTCCTCTATAAAAACTTCGACCCATTTTTTACTTTTTACTTTTCGATTCCAGAGTTGTTTTGATTTACTGTCAAATTCTCCTCTTAACTCTAGCCTCTTCAATTCTTCATACGTCGCTTTCGAGATCTTCATATCCTCATCTTCAAACCTTCAAATCAGATCTTTATATCTTCATCCCTATCTTGAAATCTTCATCCTCAACTTCAAACCTTCATATTTTTCTTCAGACCTTCATATTTTCTAGAATCATGTGGAAAAAAATTCCAAATTTGTGCCACAACAAACCGACCCATCAACTTCCAAACCGGACATAAATGTCGAGGTGTCCGCTCTTGAGGTGGCCCCGGACCCTCCTTGAAGAGTTTCATTTCTGGGGGTTGTTCCATCGAAAATGACTTCAAATTCGAGTAGACTTCCAGCAAGCAAGACCGAGGCGGGGGGGGGGGTATGGAGGTACATCTCCTCCATTACCAAAGACATACTCCCCACAGTCCAGGTGGACTATAACTGGGAGAGCAAGATGTGATTGTCCCTGGGCCCAACGAGGACACTACTACCCACGTGGAGGAGTATCTAAGTGTCAACACTTACCTCTTCACGCTTTCCCCGGTGGACCCTATAATCCTTAGCTTCTGCAAGAGGTACGGGTCTTCCTTGGTCAGATTCACCCATCCCTATGGAGGATCGTAATCCTCCTCCGTTATTTCGTCAAAAACACCGAAGCACCTTGATTTACCCTCGACCACTTGCTTCGTCTGCAAAATCCCTAAGTTTTTCGAGGGGGGTTGATTCATTTCGTTTTTCGAGCAAAGAAAAGCTCCATTTTCGAGCATCGATGAAGATCGAGATTGGCGCTGGCAGGGAAGGTTCATTTGGGTGAAAGTCAAAGATCTCATACACCCCGAATTTTTACCGTTACGTAAGAAGTGGAACTTGACCTGTAAGTCCTCTTTCCTCCCTTAGTATTTGGTGTTTGCTTCGTTATTTTTCTAACTGCCCGCGCCTGTCATTGTGCAATGGTCGCCCGAGTTCCCAATGCAGTCCCTCGCTTCAAGGAGTGGTCCAAGGGGATTTGCTAACAGATTTCGTACTTTAAGCGCGAATGGTGCAGTCTTTCGAAGAGCAGGTAGGAGGCCCATTCCAATGATGAGTCTTCCTCCCAGTAGTTACATTTACATATTTCTTGTATTTTTCCTAAGTCTTTCCCTTTCACGTGTTTGCCCAAGACCATCAAGATCCGGCCATGGATGGGGATGTGGCTCTATCCTTGCTCGTTGAAACCTCTACTCTGGGGTAGCCCAGAGCTACCGCGCGCGAGGAGGAAAAGAAAAAGAGGAAATCCTCTGGTTCCCTGAACGTCGAGGTCAAGAAGAAAAAGGCAGCATTCCGGGTCCGAAAAAGCACCAAAAGGAGTACCCAATCCAGGCCACTAGGTTTTGAGTCTCTACCCCGGCTTAGGGACTACCCTGACGATGACGATCTAGAATTCGTCATCCACGGGCCGGCCACCGGTGAAAAGGAACAGGTGGCTACCAGAGATAACAATTGAGGGATCGATCCTTTTTCGGCCCGAGGATCGGATGGAGGACCAAAGGTTGTGCTCGAGAGGCTTTACCTTCTCCGTGGGAAATAACCAGTGTCATCGATATTGCTATGTTGCTGTCCCACAAAGAGTCTATGCTTGAAGAGGCTCAAGCTGACAAGGACAAATCAAGTGAGGCAACACAGGGTCTAGATGATGCCCTTAACATGTTCTTCGACGGCATGGACATGAGCGTGTTAGAGGAGCATTTAGGGCTTGGTCACCTAAAGGTCTAAAAAAGGACGTGCCATCGGGAGCGGGCGAATTGAGCTCGAGCTCGAAGCTAGTGAGGCAATTCCCTGCCCCGAGTGTGGATCTCGACCGTAAGAGGGCGGTCGTTTTAACTATCTTGGCAGATGCTCATGTGTAGTCTTCTCAGGTGGGTGTGGCCAGCTATCTTCGTTGCTTGGTGACCGAGGAGGACCAAGAAATTGAACGAAGTATGAACATCGAGCCTTTTCAACGAGGCACAGCAGGCACTGAACCGGGTAAGATGCCTACTCCATGTACCTTTTGCGAATTTTGCTTATTTTCAGTATGTTCTAATGACCTCATTGTTTTTCAATCTTCGGTACTCCACCGCGAAATATTCTTTCGATCCTGAATGGAAATCAGCCAGCTCGAGTTTGAGCTCAAAGAGAAGGTCCGAAAGAAGGACATGTGCAGGGCCCTCAGTGAACAGCAAGATGAGGCTTTCATTGACCTCCTAATTCTCCGAGCCAAGCTTGAAAGGGAACAGAAGGAGCCCCCGTTCGTGAAATGGGAGCATGCCGAATTGGTCAAGAAGGTAAAGATCTTTGAGGCTAAAAAAGAGAAGCCACTTGTAATAACTAACGACGCAACTTCACAGGTCCAAGAGAACATAGACTTGATTGACCAGCTTCGGGCTGTGATGGATGAGGTCATGACCATGGCTGAGGTGATGAAGGGAACGATGGACCTACTGGCTTCGAAAAAAGAGGCCACAAAAGATGAGATAGCATCAGTTATGGACAAACTCCGAGTGGCAAAGGACAAAGCCGACAAGTGGTCACATTTAAATGATGAACTCCAAGCACAATTGAGTTCACCCAAATTGAAATGGGATGATCTCAGCTGGGAATACACTGCGCTAAAGTCCAAATTAGAGGCAATCTCGGTTGATTTCTCCGAGTTAGAAGAAATGCTAGCCTAGTATAAGGCTGATGTCGAGGTGGCTGAGGCCCGCTTAAGGGCGAAGACCGAGTACGTGAAGTAGTTGTCTCAGAGGGAGACCCTCGAAAAGGTTCACGCTAGAGGATTTGACCTGTCGGCCGAGCTCAAAGAAGCCAAAAAGCTTGAGGCTGAGGCAAAGGAACTCTATGAGCGGGAAGGCTCTAAAGGTTCTGAAGGTTTTGGTGTTTAGTTGAGCTCCGATGAAGATCAGGCGTATATGCCTTAGTTTTTTTTTCCCCACTTTTTGTACATTTTTCTTTCTTGTTTATTTTGAGGTTGTTTTATCGTGCCTTTATTAATGTTTCTTGAGATGTGTATAAAATTTTCTCAACATTGTGTTTTTACTTTTCAGCACTCATTTGACGCTTTATATCGTCCCTAATTCCTTAGCATAAAATCAATCGTTATTTAGAGCGTTTGTTCTTTGGAGGTTCGAATGGGACCCGATTTTGATGGCAACTTCGGATTACTTGTGGCTTCTAAATTTTTATAAAATCAAAGGCCATTAAGATGTTTTAAGTGTTTTAGTCATATACGACGATGTTTTTGTCGAGGGTAACCTTTTTAATAGGTTTTGATTATGCGTAAAGGCCTTACTTTCTGAGTACAGACTTCGGGCGTCTCCGAGCCGTCGTATAAACTCGAACCAGAATACGGTGTACAACTACCAAACAACTAGAACGTGGAACACGTAAAGTTGTACTACTTCTAAGGTACGAACTCAATTCCTTTTTTAATTTCGTTATATTACGAACTAACTTATGCAGGTATTCGGCCAAGGCCAAATGTGACTATCAGGTCTGAAAGAACGTGTTGTACTCTTTTTCCCTTGAGCCGATTGTGTCCCAAAGTGGGTTTTTCGACAAGGTTTTCAATGAGGCAACAAGAAAACATGCTACCTTAGTTTCGAAGACCAGCCTAAAACCGAAAGTATTGATAGTTTGCACCAAACCAATAGTATCCGAGCCCTCACAAGTTCAACCTCAAATATTGGGTACCATTACCCCAATGTTAAGATCTTTAGAAAGGGAAAGTTTTATATGTCAAAATCCAAGTCTTGGTGGTTAGGACTTGTTATAAGGATCAAATGGCCAAATGAGTCATGCCCATATAGCCGCTCTAGCTACGCACAAGGCTTATGTGCCTCCGGTTATGTACTCTATGTATAAAACAACGAAAGAAATCTTTTGCTTCCTTCATATTTTATTCCTATACATTTCATTTCGTAGATGCCTCACAATGGATCCTAAACCCTAAATCCCACGGGCTACCTCAACTTGGGGACGATCGTCCGATAAAAAAATTAGACAACCCGGGCTATCGAATCCCAGAGGCCCCAAGCTTATTATACAGTGCCTGAATATGAAAGGCTACGACTACCTTAAAACAGCTCAGAGTTGTCTGAGGTCTGTACTTAGAAAGTAAGTCCTTTACGCATAATCAAAACCTATCAAAAGGGTTATCCTCAGCAAAAACATCATCGTATATGACTAAAATACTTAAACATCTAAAGGCCTTCGATTTTATTGAAATTTAGAAGCCACGAGTAATCCGAAGTTTCCAACGAAAGTGGTCCCCATTCGGACCTCCAATTCCAGTGACTCTATACAGTCCTTCCTAATTTGGGCCCAGTTTCCCAGCGTTTGGGTTCCTGGTGTGTAGAATTACCTTCCTCAATACCAAGTCCCCGACTTAAAAGTCGAAGGTTGGCTCTTCGATTGTAGTACCTCCCTACTCGCTGATTCTGGGTGGCCAACCGGACCAAGGCTCCTTCATGCCTTTCGTTTAATAATTCCAGGCTTGTGGTCATGGCCTCGCCGTTTGATACTATGGTAACATATTGGAACATGAGGCTCGATTCCCCTACCTCAACTGGTATTAAGGCCTCCAATCCATATACTAGAGAGAACGGGGTCGATCTGGTACTCAAGAATGCATACGGTATGCCCACAAGACTTCAGACAAGATTTCCTTCCACTTTCCCTTGGAATTGGTCAATCTCTTTTTCAGGTTTTGGAGTATAGTTTTGTTCATCGACTCCTCTTGCCTGTTCCCGCTAGGGTGGTAAGGCATTGATAATATCTTCTTGATCTTGTGGTCTTCAAAAAACTTACTTACTTTGCTTCCGATAGATTGTTTTCCATTGTCGCAAACGATCTTGGACGGCATCCCAAATCGACAAATAATGTGATCCTAGATGAAGTCGATGACTTCCTTTTCCTGTACCTTCTCGAACGCCTGAGCCTCGACCTATTTGGAGAAATAATCTGTCATTAGTAGTATGTATTGGGCCTTACTAGGCGCCCATGTCAGGGGACCGACGATATCCATTCCCCACTTCATAAACGGCTATGGTGACAGGACCAGGTAAAGCATCTCTCCGGTTGATGAATCACTGGGGTGTGTCTTTGGCACTCGTGGCACTTCCGTACGAATTCTTTCGCATCCTTCTACATTTCATCCCAGTAGTAGCCGGCTCTGATTAGCTTCTGAACCAAAGATTCCACACCCGAATGGTTCCTGCAAGTGCCTCGTGGACCTCCTTCATGGCGTATTCAGTCTCTCCCGTACTTAAGAATCTATCTAGTGGGTCGAAGAAGGACCTTCTGAACAATTTCCCTTCGACTAAGCTAAACCTGGAAGCCTTGGTGCGCAGGGCTTTCGATTCCTTGGGATTAACGGCCATTTTCCTTTCTTCAGGTAGTGTATGTACTTGTTTCTCCAATCCCATGTCAAACTTGTCAAGTTTACTTCGGCGTGACTTCTTCTACCACCGAGTTCATCGGCTGCACCATTGCCCCCAATTGAATTCATCGGAGTCGGCAGACAACCCCAAGTTGGTCGGCCTCACTGTTTTGATCTCGACGTACAAGTTGTAGAGTCTACACCTTTAATTGGTGTAGAGTTACCTACAATTTCTCCAAGTACATCTGCATCCGCTTTTACTTCGAACAATTCGTTGACTTGATTTACAACAAGGAGGGATTCACATTTGGCTTCGATCACTTTGGCCCTGAGGCTCTTAGCTAGTTCTAGACCTGCAATCATAGATTCATACTCGACCTCATTGTTAGTTAATTTTACAATTATAATAGACCGTCTAATTATGCTACCCGCGGGTGGTTTTAACACGATACCGAACCCAGACCCTTTCTCTATGGAGGTATCGTTCGTGAATAGGGTCCAGACTCCCGAATTAGCCCCTGAAGTGAGCAGCAATTCCCCTTAGACTTCAGGTATCAAGGTCGGCGTAAAGTCAGCCATAAAGTCCACCAAAATCTGAGGCTTTATGGCAGCTTGGAGTTTGTACTTGATATCGTACCTGCTGATATCTACAGCCTATTTGGCCAGCCGGCCCGAGATCTCGGGCTTAAGCATGACATTCCTCAACGGGTAAGATGTCACAACACATATGGAGTGGTATTGAAAGTACGGTTTTAGTTTCCTATAAGTGCTTAGTATGGCGAGCACTAATTTTTCTAGGGGAGGATACCTTGTTTTGGCATTTCCTAGGGTTCTACTAACATAATAAATAGGAAATTGTGTAACTTCTTCCTCCCTGACAAGGAAACCACTTACTGCCACCTCGGAAATCGCCAAGTAAAGGTATAGTTATTCATCTGCCTTCAGAGTGTGCAGCAAAGGATGGCTCGACAGGTATTGCTTGAGTTCTTCCAAAGCTTGATGGCATTCCGGAGTCCAAGAAAAATTGTTCTTCTTTTTCAATAGTGAGAAGAACCAATGGATCTTATCCTACGATCTCGAGATGAACCCTTCAAATGCAGCTATCTACCCGGTCAGCCGTTGAATCGCCTTGACATTTTCGACTACGGTGATGTCCTCTATGGCCTTTATTTTTTCGGGGTTGATCTCTATCCCTCGATTAGATACCATGAACCCAAGAAACTTACCCAAACATACCCCAAATGCAAACTTCTCCAGGTTTAGCTTCGTGTTGTACTTCCTTAATATGTTGAAGGTTTCCCGCAAATGGTTCAAATGGTCCTCTGCTCACAAGGACTTGAGCAACATGTCATAAATATAAACTTCCATTGATTTTTCTATTTGTTCTTAGAACCTCCGATTTACTAGGTGTTTGTAGGTGACACCATCGTTCTTTAGAACATCATTACGTTATAGAAGTAGGTCTCGAACTATGTTGTGAAAAAAGTCTTTTCTTGATCATCTTGGTTCATCCGAATTTGGTTGTACCCGGAGTAGGCATCGAGAAAGCGGAGTATCCCATGCCCGGCCTTCGCCTCGATAATTCGGTCGATGTTAGGCAAAAGGAAAGAATCCATCAGACATGATTTGTTTAGGTCCTTATAATCTATACACATTCTCAATTTATTTCCTTTTTTAGGTATTACCACTAAGTTATCCAATCAATCAGGTATTCAACTTCCCGAATGGAACCTATTTTTACAAGTTTGGATACCTCATCCTTGATGAACGTGTGCTTGATCTCTGTCTGTGGAATTCTCTTTTGCTTGACCGGATGGAACTTCGGGTCCAAACTCAGTTTGTGAGGGGTTACCTCCGATGGGATCCCTGTCATGTCTAGATGGGACCAAGAAAAAATAGTCGGTGTTAGCTTTAAGAAAATTAATAAGTTTTTTCCTGAGCTCAGGGATTCAATCTGGTAGGTTCTCGATTAATATAACTTGCTCCAACTCCTCGACTGTTATTTGTTGGCGTCGGTATCGTTGGGAACTATGAAAAATCGCGGTACACCGTAATTGTCCTCATCATCCGCTCCTTGTTCTTCACGTCTCTCCGGTTCGACTGAGACCGGTATCATGGATTACTATTTAGTCACTTCTTTTTTCGGTTCCTCACTTCTCGATGTTCAGACCACGGGCACCGGGTTCATCTACAACAAACATTTCCCTTGCGCCCGACTGTTCTACGTAGACCGTTTTGACTCCCTGGCGTGGGAAATTTCAGCGCCTGGTGTAAAGTCGAAGGTACCGCCCTCATATTATGGACCCATGGCTTTCCGGATAGGGATTTGTACCTCATATCCCCTTCGATCACGTAGAAATTTATTTTTTGGGTTGTCCCGACAGTGTTTCCGATAATCTTGGTGTTTCCCTACTCCCTAGCGGCCTGTTAAAATTTCTCTTGCTCATTAGGCCCCGGTTGCACGGTCCTCGATCATTCCTATTTAGGTGACGCCCGAATCGGTTTCCCCTACGATCCATGTTGTATGATTGATATCGATCTCGGACTGCTCTTGGCTCTTGATCAATGACTCTCTTAGATCTATCATTGCTCCGGACGGGGTAAACAGATCAAGAAGGGCCCTCGAGTTGATTGTCTTTGACCCTGATCTTCGATTGGTACCTGTGTGGACGTCGGCCCAGGTCAGAGCTTGGTACTCCACCAAATTTTGTTTTAGCTGGTTAGAGGCCACAAAACTTTGGGGGTTGAGCCCCTGAGTGAATGCCTGGATGTCCCAATCATCCGCAACTGGTGGTAGATCCATCTGGAATCTTGACACGAACTTTCTGAGCATCTCGTTATCCCTTTGTTTGGCCTTGAAAAGGTCTGACTTTATGGTCTCGACCTTGATGGCTCCGGCATGGGCCTTTACGAAAGCATCTAGAAGCATAGCAAACGAGTCAATGGAATTTGGAGGCAAGTTATGGTACCATATGATCGCCCACTTGGACAAAGATTTCCCAAACTTTTTCAGCAACACCGACTCGATTCCATCATCTTCCAAGTCGTTCCCTATGATTGCGCATGTATAGGAGGTTACATGCTCATTTGGATTTGTGGTCCCATTATACTTGGGAATATCGGGCATCCGAAACCTCTTTGGGATCGGCTTCGGTGCCGCACTCGGGGGGAAGGGCTTCTGGATAAATGTTTTGGAGTCCGATCCCTTGAATATCGGAAGTTTTCCCGGGATATGATCGACCATGGAAATGTACGTTTCTACCTTCTTATCGTTGGCCTCAATCTTTTTCTCACCTGACTCCACCCGTTTTGTTAACGCTTCGAGCATCTTCATTACCCCAAAAGTCTCTCGGAGATCGGCTTCACCCAGTCTTACGACGACTGTTCATATCTCCAAGTATTTTCCCGAGATTATTCGGGCTCGACCCTGTTAGGGGCATGGCTTTGGTTCTGCAGCAGTGCTAGTGCCGCTTGTTAAGCATGTGACATTTCGGAAATAAATTTTAGGCTCACCCCGATCACCTTGACCTTCTAGCACTTCTCGAGTCGTTGGCCGGTGTCCCTCGCGAATACTATTCTCGGGATCAGTTAACAAATTGATGTTGATGGCCACCTGCAAGTTAGCATCGACCGAGTCGGTGGCTGGGACACCATTGGGATCGGGAGAAAGCACATCATTATTGGGCACCACATTGTTATTTTCACCGTGATGGCCCGACTACGCGTTAACGTTTAAGTGATCAGACTAAGAGTTTGACATTCTTAGACTGACCTGTAATTACGATTTCAAAGAACAAGCGTAAAATAGGGTGTGTTATGGAGATTCCTATCAACTCACCACTATTATCATAATCCCCACGAAGGGAGCCAAATTGTTTACCCCAAAATGAATAACAACTAAATTTGTATGAGGTTTAAAGGATACATGGTTTAATTTAATACGAATTGTAAAGAACAATAGATAGATGAATTAAAGACAAAATAAACGCTGAAACCAATCACAATTTAATGACCAAGCTTGGTCTAAGACTTGAACAGTGGAGCTCGTCCTCAATCGGACCCTCGTACGAGCTCGACACACGTGTGGAAAAGAAACAAGTGAGTAATGCCTTGAAAAGTCGCAAGAAGATAAAAATAAATTTTTATTGCCTTGATATACGTGCTACAATGTGTCAGGCTAAAGGAAAACTTCCCATTTATATAGTAGTAGAATTTCAGTCCTAGTACAAGTCTAAAAAGGATAAAAATCTTGTTATCCCGGTAAGTGTTGATCCATGATTTATACCGAACCGTAAAATCCGGTTGAGAGCGAATATTACGGCCCCCTATCCATCATGCATAATCGTTCACCGCGTCTGTCGAGGTCCAGAAACCATACTTGATCCGGCGTATATTGTTTTGCCGTGTCCGATTTCAGATCCATCGTTTGTTCTTCCTGGGTCTCGGTATGAGGAGTTCCCGGCCTCGATTATAATCATGTCAAGTCGTGCCTCTCGTTCGTTCTCTCCTCGGGAAATCGGGGAAACTGGTACCCCGAATTTACCCGTACAAAAATCCTTGTATAAATTAATTCTTCCTTTTGTAAGAGTCAAACTAGCCAAGTGACTTGATAAACTTGTACATCAATGTTCCAACGTATATCAACGTAAGCTTATTTAGGAGGTGTCCATTGACAGCAAGGAACTGATCGAAAATATGAGCAGCACATAATCAACATGGATAAGTTCTCTAGAATATTGAGAAAGGAGACAGCTCAAGATTACGTACCTTTCTTTTCGATTAAGCAAGTTCTGATAAATGCCGCAGACAGTGAACTGAGTTAAGTATGACACCCTTCAATAAGGATCGTATTATCAAACGTCATATTGCCGAAAATATTCATTAAATAACATTTTTTTAGAAATAATATCTACATATATAATAAATTTACAAGCTTTAATTAGATCCTGTGATCTTTAGCGCCATATAAGAACACATACAACTATACAAGTTCAATACAGTTCATGCAAGGCGTACACGCTGATGTGGGCAAATGTGAAAATCGCGAATGAGACAAGCATATATCGAGTCAAATTTACCAGAAGAAAACGTGAAGATCGTGTAACTTTGCCAAAAAATGGGATAAAGTAATAACAGACTCCACAACCCCAGTTACGTACATGTCGCCTAGCTCACTGTACTACTTTTCTCTACATTCTTTGTATATTTTTGGTTCAATTACTATCACATTTCATCCGTGCCTTCATTCTCTTGTTATTTAAAGTCAAATATCTGCTCATTTTGTTTAAAATCTCTTCACTAGAATCTTGAGTACAAGAATAATGATGTCGAAATTCAGGTCTTTAGCATTCTTGATTATACTCACGCTCTTAGTTCAGTCAGTCAAATCAGAATTTCCTCTGGCACCAGCATTATATGTTTTTGGGGATTCATTATTTGACAGTGGAAATAATAATCTTTTGCCAACTTTTGCTAAGGCTGATTTCAAGCCTTATGGTATAAATTTCAATGGAGGAGCTACTGGAAGGTTTACAAATGGAAAAACTGTTGCTGATTTTATTGCTGAATTTCTTGGATTGCCGTTTTCTCCACCTTACTTAAGTTTACGAGGTTCAGTAAAACTCACAGGGTTAAACTATGCATCTGGATCGTGTGGTATTTTACCTGAAACAGGAAATTTCATCGTAAGATCATACTTTTTTGTGTTTTTGTTCATTTGTTTTTGTTTAACTTCACTTTTGGAAGGAAATGAATTACTACCTAGCTGTTCTAATCCTAATAGTTGAGCTTTTATATATAGCATGAAATAGTTTTTATACAGAGGCGCTTTCATGAATATGGATTTCCTGCTAACAGTCTTCTCTTTTTAGCACTTCATTTCGTTCCAAAAGAATTATGATTTCAGCCAGCTGGGCAAAGGGAAAAAAGAGGTGGGTGGTCCGAGAACAACAACGAAAGAGTACTCATAGCTAGTGGCGGAGGTAGAGTGTCGGGATCGGGTTTGGCCGAACACAATAACTTTGATTCGAACCCTGTGTTTGTTTTATAATAAAATCCATTGAATATGCATAAATTATTAATTTCGAACCCAGTAACTTTTAACGATTAGAATTTCATACCCATAAAATTGAATTTCTGGCTTCGCCTCTGCTCGTAGCCCCACTCTCTTCCCCGCGCCTTTTTGTTAACCCAGCCCAGAGAAATGCAGAACTCTTTTTTTAATGTATAGATAGAGCCAAGAGCATCTAAAAGATAAATCATAAATAACTTAGATGCAAAACTACATGGTCTAAAGGGGTTCAATTGATCCTTTCATCGAAAAATTAAACAGTACAACTAGAATAAAATTCTTTGTATGTATAAATATAAATATTGTCTAGTTTAGTGATAAAGCTAGTTTTTCTTTCCCTTCTTTTTTCGAAGTCATCAAGTTCAAATCCTAGTTGTTGTATTTTTACAATTTTTCCCTTATTTGAAAATTGTATAAAAATATGTTTTTTGTATACATATACAGATAGTTTCTATTGTAGTAGTAAAGGTAGTTTAATTTTTTTTAAGTCATTGGGTTCAAATCCTAGTTGTGGCATTTTGCAATTTTCCTTGGATCTTTGCATAAATAGCCAGTCATATTTGTTATTTATTTTTTCTAGTCATATGCATATAGGGGTCGTTTGGTTGGAATACGATTTATACCGGTATAAGTTATATTGGGATAAGTTATGCTGGAATTGTTGTTTATTCATTGTTTGGTATGTTGTATTAAGAATGACAATTACATAATTTCTAAGAAGAAGGTACAAGTTATACCGGTGCTAATTACTCGACCTTCTATAAGGTATAAGTTATCCCAATGTTAAAATTAACATCAGGATAACTTATACCTGATTTGCTAACCAAACATGGTATTAAGGTGGTATTAAATTTTTATATCACCCTTATACCTTCTTATATCTCATACCAAACGATCATATATAGTTTATATAATGATTATACATAATTATACACATATAGTACATAAATTATATCTATAATATACCTTCACCGGCTATTTTTAGTTTAAGTGGTTGAATGAGCGGCTATTTGAGTTAATTCTTCTATTAGAATTTTGTCACTTAATAGCTATCTTAAAAATATGGGGGAAAAACTTCTTAAAACTTATTGAATTATACTTATGTTATAAAAGTTATTTATATTTGTTTTCCTGATTTTTTGGCAGGGGAAGTGCCTGCATTTATCTGAACAGGTTGATTTATTCCAGCGAACGGTGGAGCGAGAATTGCCTAAGCAATATGATGATCCTGAGGAGCTTTCCAGTTATTTGTCAAGGTCCATTTTCCTTATCTCCACAGGCAGCAATGACTACGTAAACAACTACCTACAGCAAAACTTCTATGACAAAAGCAAACACTACAGCCCTGAATCCTTTGCCAAACTTCTCATTGATGCACTTTCTCAACAATTTCAGGCAAGCCCTACCTCCTTCGTAAAAGTATAAATAACTTATACTATATATCCATGTAATTTAATCTGGTTTAGCAAATTACCACGTGTTAAAATAGGTCTATCTTATTTTTTAGGTCACTCAAAGTAACCTGATTATAATGTAAAAGAACTGAAACAAAGTCGTTTAAATATTATTATACGGAGCATAAATATTGTGGGTTGTGCAGAGGTTATATCGACTAGGAGCAAGAAAGGTAATAATGTTCGAGATAGGGCCAATTGGTTGTATTCCATCACTTACAAAGCAGCTAAAGCACAATGGACTTTGCGCTGAAGAATATAACAATCTTGCAGTAATCTTCAACAACCAGCTCAGTGACATGATCAAGAATCTCACTTCAACTCTCCAAGGCTCGGCATTTATTCTTGGCCATGCTCACTGGCTTGGCTTCGACGCTGTCACCAATCCTTCTACTTATGGTAGTACTGTCAAATCTCTTTATAATATTCTTGTATGTTTTGATATACTGAAGTGCTATTATAAAAAATATATATTATATGATTTGTGTCTGTAGGTTTAATGGATCCAATTGGCCCATGTTGCATCACCTGGGCAAATGGGACATCAGCTTGCATACCAGAACTTGTGCCCTGCCGCAATGCAGATAAACACTACTTTTGGGATGGTTATCATCTTACTGAAACCGTATATAGGGTTATTGCCACAAAATGTTTCAATGGGACTGATGTTTGTATTCCCAAGAATATTAAGGACCTTGTGGAGTAATTAAAGACTTTGTTCATTAAGGAGAAGAATTTAAGCTCCAGTTATATATGTGCATGCATGTAGATCATGGAAAATGAACTTGGAAGAAGTTAGAAAGTTGAAAAGCGGACCAGTACAAGTTTGATATGAAGGATGATTTAGTTACTACTCCATCCGTTTCAGTTTATGTGAACTTATTTCGTTTTTGGTACGTTCCAACTTCCAAAAAGAATTACTCTTTCTAAATTTAGAAATAATTTAACTTAAACTTTCAATTTTATCCTTTATGAGAAACTTTTATAACCACACAAATACTCTGGACCTCTTTTTGACTTGTTTAGGATCACAAATTTAAAAAATTATCATTTTTCTTAAACTCCATACCCAGTTAAACAGGTTCACATAAATTGAAACGGAGAGAATAAATGTTTTCATTTATCAAAAACTCTGTTTATAATGAAAGCTCTATTGATATATAAAGAGTACAAATATATGATGAGTAATACTCGAACAGTTATATCAAGTTTTACTGATATTTCTTCATGGTTATAAGCCCATGCACACAACTAGAGTCACGATTTGAAATTTATGGGTTTGAAATTCTAGCCCTTTAATTACTGGATTCAAAATTGATAATTTATACATATTAAATAATTTCTTAAAACAAATATAGAACTAATTAAATCACACCCCCAAGGAGTGCGGTTCTTCTCGAACTCGGCGTGAACAAGGGCGGATGTAGTGCATTGTCGACGGATTCAATTGAACCCGTAACTTTTGACGCGGAGTAAAAATTTATATGTAAAGATTCATTAAAATTGCAAAAATAGTAAATATGAGCTCATAACTTTAAATATATAATGGGTTCAATGCTAAAAACTTCAAAAGTTGAACCCACGAAATTTAAATCCTGGATCCGTCCCTCTGTGCGTGAAGCTTCTTGCATCGTGCTGCACTTTAAAAGGAGAGTTTTGGAGCAATGCTAAAGCTGTCTCTGTGTAAACTATAAATAATTGGTTTGAGCCAATAAAACAATCATTAATGTGCTTGCATTAGAGTAGGTCGTAGGAACTTTCCCTAAACCATATACTTGAATAAGAAATACTTATATATCAAAGTCATTTGATTCAGCCATGTTTGAGTCAAACTCCATCCCTTAAGCGGCTCTTTGGATTTAAACGGGATTTTGCATAGTGAGTAAAGCTATTTTTATCAAAAGATTTCTCATTTTCAGAAATTAGTTCGGCAAACGGACTTGAAAGAAGAATAGTTAAAATTTAGATGGACATTACGAGGTAATCATTCAACACAGATTAGCTCCTTACACAGACGCGTGTCAGACAAAAAAAAACAGAATTTTCTTTTTCTCTTTTTCTCCGTTCAAACGTCTCATTACATCCATCCTATAACTTTTATCATCAACCTCAACAAAACATATGTTAATTTGTGATTTTGTAAATATAGCTGTATTTTAATTGAACACAACATAATATAGCGTTCAATTTTGCAGGCTTGTCCAAATCATCTACATATATGTTCCAATATGTATCACGATTTCGTCACGTATTTGTAGGAAGACGAAGCTGTTCCTCCAAACATATATCTGTACGTATACAATTTAAAACATATCAATTATTTGGGAGTGATTTTGGATAATTGATTCGTTATACCTATGCAATTTTTTTCTCTCAAAGTATAGTTGGTCCAAACACGGATAAAGGAAGATGGTGTTAAAATAATTTTGGGGTTATTGATTGATTGACAAATTTGTATATACATTAGATAGGGGAAGCGATGGGAGCTGTGACGTCGTCGATGGCGGCAAAGTTTGCATTTTTTCCGCCTAATCCGCCGTCGTATGGGGTGGCGGTGGAAGAATCAACGGGAAAACTTAAGATGACAGAGGTGCTGCAGAGGGAAGACGTGGACATTTTGAAGCTAGGGACGAAGAGAGGGACGGAGATTATGGCCATGTACGTGAGGAATCCGGCGGCAAAGCTGACGCTGCTCTACTCTCACGGCAACGCAGCTGATTTGGGGCAGATGTACGATTTGTTCACCGAACTTAGTCTTCATCTCCGGGTCAATTTGATGGGGTATCCTTCTTTCTTGCTCTTATTTTTTTTTAAACTCACTAGTTACATTTTATATGACGTTATTTGACTAGATATATAGCTTTGAAAAAAGCCTTTTCATAGATACCAAAAGTATTGTATAGTTCTTAAACATGCCATGTCACCTTTATGGCTATAAAAACATTTTGTTGAAGGTAAAATAAAAATTTAAAAGTTAAATTATTTCTAAATTTACAAAGTTATTATTCTTTTTAGAACATACCAAAAAAAATAGTGTCATATAAAATTGAACAGGAGAAGTACTTCAGAATATAAGCAGAATGAGCATAGAGATTCAGAATATAATATTTTAGGATGTGTTATTGAAGCCTGTTCTGTTGGAGCAGAACCGAAATATCCGTGCAACACAAGAATCAATTACTATACAACAAGATAGATGTGTTTATCAAGAATTTTGCTGTCTGGTAGAGGAGGTTCGTGAACTCCAAAGCAGTACTCGAGCTTCTTAGTATGTGCGTGTGTGTGTATATATTTACATGGTAAAAGAAGATTTAAATTTATATCGCTGTATAATTTTCTACATATATACATATATATAGTCTAAATTCAAAAGAGTGAGTTGTTTATATGCTGGATTATATATGTGCTTGCTAATTTAAAATAGAATGAAGCTACCTTAAGTGTAATGTAGTTGATGAATCCAGTGATTCAGGAAAAAGCTTGTGGTTGCTGCAGTAAATCTTTTAGTATCACTATCTGATGTGTGAACTGACCCCCGAGTAGATAATCTATTATTCCTAGTTGTTTTGTTTATGCTCTCTTCATGCAGAGACAATAGTGGATAAATGATGTCCTCACTGTTGTTGTGATATTACCCTCCCCCGCTATGAAAATTTGACATTGCAGTGATACTTTCACGTGGTTTACGAGCTACTATTTCCAACCTGACCTGGTGGATATGCCTTAATGTTGACAAAACTTGTTTCTTTTATGGTAAACATAAGCTTTCATCTTAGTTATGTGGTTTGTAAAAAGTGACAGAACATTGACATATACCATCTTGGAAATCTCTCATGCTCGTCAGAGACTTCATGGTCTTCAAAGTCCGGGAGATGCTCACTTTTCCTTCTCCACTGGATTTCTTCCTCTCCTCGCTTTTAATCTGAGTGACTAATTGTATTTGAACGGCACCTTTGGGCAGTGGAAGCTTGAAGGAACAGTTGCTGCAAGTTTTGGAAAGTTTGCTTAGTCTTTCTTTTGTGGAACACTGAAAGTTTTGACTTTAAATCCGACCCTTAATTTATTTAATAAAAGATAGACATATGGATCCAAATACCTCAAAATTTCTGAGTTTCCTCTCCTTTCTGGCAGGTATGACTATTCAGGGTATGGACAGTCCACTGGCAAGGTATGAAATATTTCTTTAGATGATTAAGTTTAGGCAGTTCAAGGAGAAATTATTTGACTCTGTATTCTTATTTTGCTATAGCCAAGTGAGCAAAACACTTATGCCGATATAGAAGCTGCATATAAGTGTCTTGAAGAGACATATGGGGTGAAGGAGGAGGATATAATATTGTATGGGCAGTCTGTTGGTAGTGGACCAACATTAGATTTGGCATCACGCTTATCAAGATTGAGGGCTGTGGTTCTACACAGCCCAATTCTCTCTGGAGTTCGCGTCTTGCATCCCGTTAAGCGGACGTACTGGTTTGACATATATAAGGTTAACGTTCTATTCGTGGCAGTTATGTGGAGCTTTGTTTGACCTGATTTTTTATGTAATATTATTTTGTATTTAGCTGCTTTTCTTTCTTTTCTCTATGCAGAATATTGACAAAATACCATTGGTTGAGTGTCCTGTCCTCGTTATCCATGTGAGTATCCATTTTTTCTTCATAAATATATCACATTTCCTTAGGAATTTTTTTTGGTCAAGGATTGGTAACTGTTGATAAGTAGCAAAACTGATTCACTGGTTCAAGCCTGCAATGGAGCAGGCACCTCTGCCTGCGATCACAGCTGAACATCTGTTTGGCAGTTCCTCCTCCAATTTCCATCTTGTTGCTCTTTTACGACTCCTCCATATCTGCTGAGTGCTGTCCTTATTCTAGGCCAAATTCAGTGTGACTTTTGGTTACAAACTGATGAGTCGCTTGTTTTAGCGGGTGGTTGTTTTTTGGGGAAGAACTTAGAGGTTGGACTATTATCGCATGTTCTTTGCTATCGTGCCTCCGTTTTGACCAAGTTAAGCCTCCCAATAGGAAACTTGTAATCTCATGAGGGAGTAACAATTCAGTTTGCTCCCTTATTCCTCTTCCTCCTTCCAGACTTCCCCTTCTACTACACTCCTGTCCCTGCCATTTTTCATCACTGCTTTTTTTATGCATTTTGTTCGTCTCTTTTCCTTATCCTTGCATGATTCCTTATCTCATTGACAAAAGTCTTGTTTTGTTAATTAATCATGAAGTTATGCCATTGTTTTTCAATTGATTGTTTCCCAACTAGTGAATAGTATAAAATTTTAATTCTATATCATGTAGCTATCCTCAGAAATTGAGTCAGTAATGGTAGAGATAGAAGATCTGTATAGTTTGGATGGATTGACTCCTTGGGCTGAATCAAGTACAGTTATGGTAGCACTTGATTCTAGAATTGCTAGCTGATATTCCCATATGAACTTTTTTGACATCAATTTGTAGGGCACTGCAGATGATGTTGTGGATTGTTCTCATGGTAAGCAGCTGTTTGATCTATGTAAGCAAAAATATGATCCTTTGTGGGTTGAAGGTGGTAACCATTGTGATTTGGAGCTGTACCCCGAGTATATAAAACATCTGAAGAAGTTCTTATCAGCTGTTGAGAAATCTACGGTTTCTAAAAATGGAAATGCACCAAGTACTGACCAAATAGATAAACTTGAAACATCGAAATAGCAGAGATTGTGGACGCAGACCATGCAAACACCAGAAGGAGAAATCTAGACCAAGTACAGAAAAGCGAGAGAAACCCTATAAGCAAGCACAGATCAGAGCTCTTTATCAAGAGCTACTAGCTTGGGCAGGAACAAAACGTCACGCAAGAGTATGATCTAGCAGAAAGGAGCAATAACAATTTGGACTTACCAGAGAAAGCAAGAAACATGATTGTATAGATTTTCTATTTTTGGTATACTTTTTGTACAGGAGATTTTCCCACTTCAATGAAATTAATTTTCTTCATAAAAAAGGAAAGCAAGAAACAGCATTTATCTTTCATATTATACTAGCTGGAGTGTCTTTCATCTTTTGTTTCCTTGGGCTAATTAGCATGATCTTGAATAAAACGCGATCCCTGCTTTAAGGAATGATAGGTTCTACTGGTGACAGGTTTAATGATATTATGAGATCAGCCTTGTTATGCAATATCAACTGCTTCAAGAGTGTCGAATTTTTCAGTTAGCTCTATCTTTTGAGTGGTTTGATTGTTTTTGTAGTCATCTTTCCATCTCTCACTTCCAGTCTAGGCTAGTCATGTATACATTTTGTTAAATGATAATATGATATTTGCATGTGTATCTAAAATAAAAACTTAAATCATATCACCATAGGGATCAGAGGGAACTTCGATTTCGTCTATGGCAAATTCGTGTTGTGTATGGTTAACAGTTAAGCTTTTAGCTTTCAAGACCTTTGCAGATTCTTGAATTTAGTTCTCTTTTTTTAGTCTTTAGCTACCACTATCTGTTTAATGACAACAATTTTGAGATGGAAGACATTTAACAAATGAAGTTGTTAAATGATTAATTTTAAGACCACTAATCATTTAGTTGGAAAAATTATTAGTGCTTTGAACTTTAGACATGACTAATTTTGGTCCTCCGCAAAATCAAGAATCATTGCAGGCTTGCAGCACGCGACATTGGATTGGTGTAAACACTAGGTGGAGTAAATTCCCCCAACAAGCGCATGATACACAAAAAGCTATTGTACCCAAAAACTGAAAAAGATGAGTCAAGAGTAAAGACATAACAAAAGAATCATATATATTGCAAAAATAAAAACAAACAAAATCCAACAGAAGTTCTTCCAAAGACTTCTTACCGGGATTTTGTTAGCTGTATACTCAATAGCCTCCTTTCTATTTGAGATAAACAGTTGCTAAATTCATCTTTTTATTTGTATAGAGTTTCTTGATGACATACAAAAATCAAGTTCGCTTCAATCCAGCAACAACTTTGAGGGTGTAAGTGTAGAAACAAAAAGAAGAATTACAGTTGATTCATGATGGAGGAATTTGGTATGCAGACTGCACTTTGGATTCCAGCAAAGAAACGTACTTATCAAGCATCGAAACTACAGCTTCAAACTCTGTAACTTGCTGCTCTATTGTATCAATCTGTTGAACGTACTCGTCAAAGCTGCCACTTTTAGACTTCAATTGCTCCACAAAGATCCTCAATCCTGAAGCCACATCTCCAAATCCTTTATATTCTTCAGCAACTCTTGTATTCATTTTCTCCACAAGTCCAAGTACATTGTTGGTTTCCTGATATGCATTTCGCAAAGCAGCATTATGATAAAAGCAGAAATTAACTATAGTACCCGCACAACAAGTAACAGTTTTTGGATTTTAGACTAACATAATCCATTTTGAAAGTGTATGTTCTTAACCTAAACACAGCCGAATATTTTACAAAGATGCAACAGCAGTCATATTAGTTGCTGTACTCACAAAGACCTATCTACTGGATATGTCACTACGATGCAGGATTCATTTTAAGCGATGAAAAACGAAGATGCTAGAAGGTTCATGGTAAAGGAAAACTTTAAATCAAAAGAAGACAGAATAAGTAAAGCTAAGCAAACAAGAATTCTTCTACGCTCTTGTCTGGATCTGGCTTTGCCTGCTTCCTCAAACGAATAGCTAATACTGCTTTTGAGTGAACTAAAGGGAGGAATGAGGGAATTACTGAAACAACAAACACTTCTTTGCCTTGGATGAAACAATGGGGTTACTCATCCTATCTGAGCAAAACTACTGGTCAGGTTCCACGAAACTTTACTTAATCCATGATCTTGAATTGGGCAATAATGATTTCTAATAAACCAAAGGCGGGAACGAAATCTATGAACCAACAATTTCACAATAATTTCTCCTTGCAACGAATAGTTACCATTAACTGATCATTTGTGAGCTAAACATCTTCTCAGATTCATCAAAAGAGCAATCTTACACTTTATCCATGCAAATTATTTCTTAGCTGCCTGCTAAGGAAAACTATACGGCTGTTTTTGGGATGGCAACCTTGCAGTATGTTTACAGTGAGAAACATGTAAGTTACGGTAAAACTCCTACAAAATTATGTCCATGCTGCTAATGTAAGTTCAACACTAAATGAAAATTTAGTAATTTGTATACACATGCGCGACAACATTTAGTAATTAGTATACACATGCGGGACAACATATGGGGAAGAAAGAAAAACTAATTTGTACCAAAGTTTATCATATCTAGGCTAATGAGAAACCCATCCAACCCCCTCACATCCCCAACAGAAGAAAGAAAAAAGAACCAAAAGACACACAAAGCAGCACATTGAAAGAAAATTGCCAAAAAGCTTTCTTGTACCTGGAGCTCGCCTCTTATCATCTTGGATACATTGGTGAAAAGATCATTGAGTGACTCAGCCAAGTGGTCCTGCTCCATCTTTTGGAGCAATTCACCGTTTGAGAGCTTGATGGGTGAGCAAAAGATATCTCACTTGCTGTTGGAGTATTCTAAGAAAATAAAAGTGACAAAAATAACTGTTTTAGTATAATTTGAGGTAACAATGCCAAGAATGAAACTTCAAATGAGGAGATTGATGGTAGAGGGTAAAACAAGAGAAAGCCAGGTAACTAAATAACTGCATGCACACTACGAATAGTACATTTGATCAGCTTTAATTATTACTTTGGTGCTAATAATGCATGAATAAAAAAGGAACGTCTAAGATGAGAAAAACTACGGCTCAATGTTTGGAGCATAAGTGGAGTAGACTAGAGAAAGTTCATACTAGACATCAAGATAGTATGTGTCTATGTGAAGAATAGTTGTTGCTACCATTGCCTAAATTTTGCCTCATGTCCTGAAGCCACCATCACTCAATACACGAACGGCTTATTATCAGCTTCGGCAGTTCTATCCAAACACATAACTCCTTATTTAAAATCAATTTCAGCATCTAAAAGTGATTTTCAGCACTTGATGTTTATCGACTACTTTTAATCAACTAATCTAAATGGACTCTAACTTCCCCATTAGCGAGCAAGAATCATTTTCTTCGACAAACATCCCCAATCCTACTTGAATCACTCGCTCCTAATACTAAAAGAATTCATCAAACCACTATCTAATTTACCAATATTATTATCAATCTATAACAAGTTCTTTTTAAAGAATTACCGTCCATTCACCAGCCAAATACTAGAATACAAGTGAGAGAGTCACTTATTTCCTAGAAAATACTTTCCTTCATGCTATAGGACTCTTACCTCTTTCAATCTTGAACCTCTTCAACCCCCCCCCCCCCCCACCCCCCCACCCAACAAAAAAAACCCAGAACAATCTCTACTTGTATAGTATACTGGGAGTTTACCTATTTGATCAAAACAGTTATTATCTTAAAAAAACGAGTTTGCATCAGGTTATCATAATGCTAATCACGATAACCCGTGTATAGTTCAACAACCGAACCCATCTCTGGTTTTCACGAATTACAAGAAACAGACTGTTTATAGAGAATTATACAAACTTTGAGGAAATTGTTAGCAGTCATTTATATAAGAAACAATTAACACGCTTTTATTATAAAAGCTCCATTTTCCCCCTTTTGTTAAAGAAGGTGATTTAGCTTTCAATTGGGTCCAATAATCTTCAACAAACGCATTTAATTTGAGCTAACTCTTTCCCCAGTTTATGAGAGAACCTGAAATACTGAACTATAAACGAATCGACAGACATATAAAGCTTGAAGTATAGATACCTTCTTGGGGACCGCAGAAAGACAAGTATGAAAGGAGAGTCCCTTTCTGCTGATGAAGAAAATAGGGAGTCAGCAAAGCAAATGACAAAGGAGACAAGTGCGGGGGTTAGGGGTGTCAATGGTTGCAATTTTTCGGTTATTTTATTATTTATAACCAAAATTAACTTGACACCGTCCAATCATGCCGGTTATTCTTTTTGATTTCGGTATGCTTAGGTTAATTTTCATTATTTTGTTTTAAATGTCATATAAAAATCACTAGTAAAAGTAAAATATAATAATGTACTTACTTTTATAAGACTTAACAAAACTATCTTGACTGTTTTATTGTGTAACTGATGATGAATTATGAAAACATAAAAGATGGCCAGAATATAGATCCATCAACTACTGTACTGCTCCGTAAAGAAATTACGCAAGGATAAAGAAAAGATAAATCACACAAGAACCAAGTCGGGACTCAAAAATAAAGTCTATTAAATATTAAATACTCAAAAAGATAAATATAATCATACAAAAGAAAACATATTCAATACATTGTAGTTTTCTACTCATAATCGTTAGAATATTTTGTGTCTTGCTAGTGAATATGCTGGAAATAATTTAGTTTCAGTAGGAGTAGCGTAATAGGTTTGGAAATTAGGATTTTGATCTTAATTACATGTTGGCTTGTAATAATTTTCATAATTCCATGACTCAATGAAAACTTTAGTACTTCATTATTTTTAATTTAATATATTAATATATTTTTCATATGTAAATTTATTCGATACAGTTCGGTATTTTTTCGGTTTATTTTCATAAAATAAAAAATCTACCCTAATTATCGGTATGGTTCATTGATTTATATAAAAACCTACGCTTTTTCTTTAAAAAAACTAAAACTCGGTTCGTTGCGATATGATTCGGTTGGTTTAGTCGGCTTTTAACTATCCATTGACACCCCTAGCCGGGGTTACATCTCCCTAACAACAAAATGGATTCATGTCACTTTTAGAGCCCGTTTGGATGGGCTTGTTTTAAGAGACGTTTAAGCCAAAAGCCATAAGTTATGAATTTTAACTTTTGACTTTGTTTTTTTTTTTTTGTTGTTGTTGCTATTTTAGCTTAAAAATAAGTGTTTAAAGCAATTTTTTATTTTATCCAAACACTACAAAATAATTTTAAAGCTATTTTGACTTAAAGACACTTAAAATACGCCAATTCAAACGGGCTCTAAGTAGTCTTCTATCCATCATAGGTTGCACTTACGTGTAATAATTATTTACATAGTCGATCATTTAAAAGGTAATAGTAAATTTTTGGATTAAATAATTTTGTGATTCTTTACAGACTTGTGTTTAGTTTTATGACGCAAAACCCTTTCTTTTTTAGGTGTGAGAGATTTACGAGATCGAAAAAAAGGACACTTTCCTAAATTCAATATTGAATACTGCCTGGCCCATTCCTCTAAATTTAAAAGGTGTTACATAAATTTGAATTAATGTGACCATCACTTAGCTCAAGTGCTATTTGTACATCACGTTGTTTTACATTTTAAATTTAAGAAAATTACTTGTTTAGATCTGTTATATATAAAAGATAAATATCTGACGTGTAAAAATAAATTTTTTATATATAAAAAAAGAAGTAAGATTATATAACTAAAAATAAGTTTGTAAGGAGCCGAAAAACCAATTGATCTCTCGCTCGGTGTTTAATACCAGTCCATCTATATAAGCATTTTTGGAGCGAACGGCGTGCTGTATTTTACTTACATCACCATTAGCTAATTTGGAATCTTTAATCTGATTTAAAATTAGGGTGTGTTTGGTATGAAGAAAAATATTTTTCAAAAAATATTTTTTAATATTTTCATGTTTGGTTGGCTTAAATGTTTTGAAAAATATTTTTCTCATGCACTCATTTTCCTTCAATTTGGATAATTTTTTCCCTATCAAGAGAAGGGAAAATATTTTCAACCTTCCCCACCCTATTACCCATTCCCACCACCTCCACCCCCACCCTTGCTCCCACTCCTACTCAAAATAAAAATATTATTAATAATACTTTCTTTTCATTTATGGATAGATTTTTATTCATATGAACAAAGGAGTATTTTCTTTTCATGATATAAAAAGTTTTTTTTTTAATTTAACAAAAAAAAGTATGTTTTCATGATATAGAAAAGGTATTTTCTTTTATTTCAACAAAATAAGTAAATCCTTTTCGTCATGTAGAAAAAGTATTTTCTTTCATTTCAACAAAACAAAAAGTATTTTATTTTGATGAAGTAGAAAAAGTATTTTTTTCATCTCAACAAAATGAATATTTTCATGATGCAGAAAAATATTTTCTTTTATTTCAAAATATTAATTACTTTAATTGCATGTTGTACAAAGAGTACTTTATTTCTTTTCATGATGTAGAAAAAGTACTTTGTTTTGCGTAAAAAAAGTGAAGTAGCACATTAGTTCCTTGGGTTTGTGTGAATTTTTAGAAGAATAATTAATTCCTAAAAATATATTTTCTACTCTCTGGCCAAACACTAGAAAATATTTTTCCGAAAAAGTTTTCCACTCACCAACCAAACAAGGAAAAATAAGTGATAAAAAACTCTTTTTCCATGAAAATATTTCCTAGGAAACATTTTCTATGAAAACCATTTTTCTTCATACCAAACACGCCCTTAGTCTTTATATCTATGTTTCTTTGTACTTGAGTTTATCGTTGTTTGATTAAAAAATATTATCTCCTTGTTAAACTATTGAATTTATGTAGTGAATCTAACTAAGGATAATAACTCTAGATGTTAGGCACAATATCGTATAGTAGACTGGACAGAATCTGTATATGGTTGGCGGAAATAAATGTAAAGCACTATTAAAGCAAGAACATTAATGGAGATATAACTAACAATAAATGTCAACGAATGGCATTTAAGTAAATAAAGAGAATGAGTCACCCAATAATGAATGGATTGGACGAATATTTTGCCTGACAATGATGAATGACCGATAAATCTAAGATTCATATGAACAATCCTCGGATCTGATGGAAAGGTGGGGAATAATATGAACAAGAATCTTTGTAAAAATGTAGTCTTTGTATTTTTGCCAGAGAGGGTCTTTTTCTCAAAGGTGTTCTTATCAGAATCAATATTACATGCCCCCTATCATTATCTTTTCTGTCTATATATATGGGACATTTTTCCTAGGAAACCCTAATAGTACAAATGCATGGAATATCCACTAGAATATTCTCTTTTAGTAGCTATCCTGGTAATATAATCGTTACAGGTCTTATCATCAATAATCAATCTCGACATCGATCCTTGTTGACATCTCGACTGCGATTTCTGTCGATATCTTGACTACGACTCATGTCGGCACCTCGGCCATTGACTTCGTTGCGTCGTGGGCGAGTTCGACCGATGACTTTCTTTAATGTTATATTACGCTAAATACTCTGAAGACAGATTTAGGCCTATATGGTTAGTCCATCCGCTTATTAAGGTCGAGCACGGATGGCCTTGATCAGCGGACTTTGTTAGTCGTAGTTGATGAAATTGGGCGAGCAAGTTGGATAGCGGCGCTTTAGGCGAGGTGGTAACATGACTTTTCGTAAGTTGCAACCTTTGGGGATGCATTGTTTTAGAATGACCGATAAGTGGGGATTTTAACTACTTATTTGCGCCCTTTTTACTTTTGTTTTAGCTCAAAAATATTTAAAGGTATTCCCGAAAACTGACAAAATATGCTTGCTTGCAGGAGTATTAGAAAATGAGCCAAAGTGATGAAATTCAACTCAAGAAGAAGTGTTTTTGAACAAGGACAAAAGTCAAGTAAAAAGGCCAAAGTGCGGACCGCAGAATTCTGTCTGCGGCCGCAGATCATGAAGGAATCTTGACAGAGCTGCTTTGAAAAGTGAAGACCGCACAATAATTATGCGGCCGCAGAAGACAAAGATCAGAGAGTTCCACATTTGAGACTCTCAAGAAGTGCAGACGACACTATAATTGTGCGGCCGCACTCAGAATTGAGCGGTCCTCTGAACTCAAGAAGTGAGGATGTAATTCAAAATTGTGCGGCTGCAGAAGCCACTCCTGTCAAGAGATGCAACAAAGTGCGGACCACACACAAAATTGTGCAACCGCACTCAGCTCCACTTTTGACCTAATTTGGTCAACCTATAAATAGGCCCTCCTCACACTGTTTCAAACTTTACGCACTCTAAACTCTTAAAACCAAAGCAAGCATAGTGCACAAAAAATTATTTCACACTTCACACTCATCTCATCAGCCTAGATTCTCCCATTTTATCCTTCATCACTAGTATGTTCAATTAATGTTTAGATTTTTCAAATTTTCTTAATTTTTTGTTCTTAAGTAGTATAGTTACTTTTAGTCCTAGAATGTCAGATGATTCATCATGTGTGCTTAAAATTATGTGGGTAATTTCATATGTACTCATTGGGGGCTGGGTAAATCATGTATCATGTCTAATTTGCCCTTAGCATGTATAAATTGTGCAATAACTGAAAAACCTAAGTTCAATGTTGTATAATTTTTAATTGTGCGGTTTCGCAGATCCCTATTTAGGGCAACAAGTTGTGCATTCAATGTGCGGACCGCACTCAAAATTGTGTGGTCCGCAGAAAATGACTTGCGGCCGCAGAAAAATTTGTGCGACCACAAATCCAAACATCAGAGAGTTGGTATTACTAGGCTTGGATTTGTGTGGACGCACTCATAGTTATGCAGTTCGCACTTCGATTGTGCGACCGCACTTTAAAATTGTGCGGTCCGCACAAGGCAGTCTGTGGTCGCATTCAAGATTGTGCGAACCAAACTTTCACATTTGCACATTGTTTTTCCTGCAACTTTTTACAGACTGATTCTGAACTTTAACTGACTCATGTTGCTTTGTATTGCAGACAATGGTTCGATCAAGAGTTATAGGTGAGACTTCTAAAGTGAGGGGTGAACCCTCCCGAGGCCGGGGCAAGGGTACTCAACCTCTTGCAGTACAGAATAAAGCAATAGCAAAGAAGCCAACCACTGGTAGAGGTAGGGCCACAGAGCCCTCAGAATAAAGTTCTTATATCCCGTCTAGGGAAGCCTCCAAGGGCCACTCAGTGGAAAAACAACCTAAGGCCCAATCTCTACCACCACAGTTTCCTTGGAGATACCAACTCCAAAATGAACCCTCCACCTCAGCAAGCTCTTCTAAGGGTTCAGATGAAGGCAGCCAGGGTTCAGAACCCTCCTCTACACACACTTCCCCTGAACCAGTCGTAGTGGATGATGATAATGATATCCCGGATGTTGGTAGAGGGGGTGACACTAGATTGGCAGCCTAGAGAGGCCGAAAAGAAGGAGGTATGGGAAGAAAGTTTTGTGAGCCTGATAGCATTCACCAAGTTCAGAGAGTGGTGGCCCCATAGATCGCTCACACTTGAGCGACAGTTTCTATTGAAGGATTTGGATAGATTCAATCCAAATATGGTTAAACAGTTCAGGGAGTGAAATGGGTGGATGTGGTTCACTTAGAGTGTTATGGATGCCAAGGAGAATTTGGTACGGGAATTATATGCCAATGTCAAGAAGGGTACTAAAGTGACCAAGGTGAGTAAACTCAAGGCCAGATTTGATTAAAGCACTCTGAACACCTACTTGTGGTTCAAGGAGGTGGAGCCAGTTCAGTACTTGGAAAAGTTTTCAATGGGTGATGCAGCTCGCCCTTGGCTAGTAGAGATCCTGGCATCTCTAGGTACACCACCACCGTGGATCACAGGGGGGGTTCCCATTGCATTGGCTACCCTCAAACTTGAAGCAAAAGGGTGGCAAACATTTGTGTGCATCTGTATAGACCCGAGCCAAAATGAGAACAATCTTCCAATCCCCGGGGCAATTTTGGTAGAATCTATCATGGCCAGGTACCCAATCACTGTGGGTGCCATCATGTCGGCCAACATGTCAGTAGCTGTCATAAAGGGTGAGAGCTCCTACCCGTATCCCAACACCCTCAAAGATTATCTCACAGATGCAAAGGTGGAGCCAAGGAGCTTTGATATGAAGGTGCAGGCTAAGAAGCCCTTCTCTTGGTATTCTTTGAAGGACCTGGGGAACCCCAAGCTCAAGGGTAAGTCAACTGCTGCCGTAGGCCAGTCTGATGAGCCATCGGTGGTGGTTGCAGATTCAGCTGTTATGCCTTCCACAACAGTCGGTCCTTCCACCGAGACAACTGACATACCACCACCTTCATCTTCTAGACCATCAGCATCAGTATCAGTGCCTTCCTTCTCCACATATCCACCCATTGCTTTGCGAGTCTCCCAGACATTGGCGAGTCTTAACAACTGGATGGAGACAGCCACTGCAAAGCTATCTGACATATCCAGTGTTGTTGCAGCACAGTCCTCTACCCCAGCAACACCACAGGTTCCTCTGTCAATGGAGGAAACACTAAAAAAAGATCTTGGATAGTCAGAAGACTATCATGGATACATTGGTGGCACATAGGGGAGCTACTGAGAAGTTGGGTAAACAAGTGAAGAAGATGAGGAAATCACAGGCATCAAGGAAATCAGTGGAAAAGCAGAGACGTGAGGTGAGCAAGATAGCAGCAACTGGTGAGGAGGTGCTTCAGCTGGTTAGCAGCACCAGTGGCACCGGATGGCCAGTCTGACCAGCGAGACCTTGCTGCCCATACTGTTGAGAAGGTGCTTCAGATGTTCACCAACTCCGTTACTCCCCGAGCAGAGGATGATGAGATCCAGTTGGAAGAGCCCGAGGGTGGTGATGCTTCCATGCACACTGAGACCACATAGGGAGTTATATCTACTCTTTACCCTTCCTTATTTTGATTTTTGTTAAGCATTGAGGACAATGCTTATTCTTATTCAGGGGG
Organism: Nicotiana undulata; assembly: GCA_005239495.1. Taxonomy (NCBI): domain Eukaryota; kingdom Viridiplantae; phylum Streptophyta; class Magnoliopsida; order Solanales; family Solanaceae; genus Nicotiana; species Nicotiana undulata. The sequence goes on along the minus strand of ML264808.1, from coordinate 6,481 downwards.
TGGTTTATTTTGATTGATTGATATGACATTGACTTGTAATAACTATAATACTCTCTCTTTTTATTTTTATTTTCTTTTTCATTATGTAGATATTCTCCCCCTCTATTGATGTATATATTCTCTTTCCCATTCTCGGTTTGTATATTCATTTCCTGCTTTCAGTAGTTTATTTCATAGCTTCTTTATTTTATTTTCTTAGTAGTCTAACTTCTTATTTACTTTAATAGCTTCTTTTTGATTTGGTAGCTTCTTTTTATGTTTAAGTGATCAATAAGCCTTTGGTTTTCTTAATGCCACAATTCTTTCTAAAGGTGGTTTTTGTGTGAACCGGGTGGTTCTTCCCAACGATGGATGGCTTGACAACCTTCTTAAGAGATTGAGTCCGTTTTTTATGTTTAGGTAAAACAATAGTAATAATGAATAAAAGGGTCAAGCATGATGCACTTGGTACCAACACACTTAACTATACATTTATGGCTAAAAACAAGTTCTTTGAAAGAAATGGCTCTAGTTAGTGACCTTGTGACTCTTGTATTGACTTAGGCAATCATCAAGTGGTTTTGTTGAACCATAAGCAATTTTCAATCATGAATACTGTTTTTGTGGGCCCTCGACTCTATCCTCTTTAAAAATCCAGTTGTGTGAGAGGTGAGATATTTTATTACTAGTCCAAGTACCCATGTGAATGGTCTAAAACTTGCCCCGAATGTATTTCTAGGCGAAATTCTAAGTTTTGCTTGGCTTGAGAAGTGATTGTAGGCTCCCCTTGACCCATTCTGAAATTTTCCATGGCCCACCAATAATGTTATCCCTAGTCAGCCCATTTAAGCCTAAAGTATTTCTCATTTGATAACCACGTTACCAGCCTTTACCCGTTTTACAGTGACCCTCTCTTGGCACCTGAGCTTTCCTTAACACTCATGAGAAACAATTAGTGAAAACATAAGTTTGGGGAAGAGACTTAGAGTTTGAAAGTGGTATCAAGGTACAAAATAAGAAAATAAATGAAAAAAAGTAAAGGTAGAGAAAAAGAAATAAAGAACAAAAGAAAAACACAAAAAGAAAGTGAATGAATTGAAGTGTTGAATGATTCAAAAGAAAGCAAAAGTGCAAAGCATGGAGAAAACAAGGAATGAGAAAATGAATATCATGACCAAGAAAGAGTGATGTCAACTCTCTCTAGTTCCCCTAAGGAAAAAATAAAATGACTCAAAGAGTCGGCAAAGCATGAGCCAAAAAGAGAAAATGGAGTGCTTAAGGAAAGATGAACCCATTCTATTCCAACATTTCTTACCTTAGTCCAAAAGCCATCATTACATGCCGAAAAAAACCCTACGTGATTTCAAGCCGGGTGGGCTTACATTAGTGGTGATTTACATGAGGGGCAATCATATGGTACTTAGAATTGTACTTGTGACATTCTTTTGAGAGTGATGAGTGAACTTTTCACAAATCATTGAATCGAGTGCTACATTCTTAAGTGAGATGAGCTAATTGAGAGTATAGGAGGAGGAGTTTGGGATCCACAGTGACCTACATGAAAGTGCAAACTTTCTTGATGAGTAAAGTCAACTTTTGATGCTCAAGTGTCACATTAGAGCTATTTGTGATTTAAACTTCAAAACATTGCCTTGTTGATAATTCATGAGTGTGTGGATGATTGTTGGTCTCAATTGATGTGTGTTTTATTCACCGTAACTTAGCTGGAATAGTTCTTTTCTTGTGGAGGTGGGAATTACCTTAATTGATTGAGGACAAGCAAAATATTAAGTTTGGGGGAGTTGATAAGTGGGAATTTTGACTACTTATTTGCGCCCTTTTTTCTTTCGCTTTAGCTCAGAAATGTTTAAAGGTATTCTTGAAAATTAAGAAAATATGCTTGCTTGCAGGAGTATTGGAAAATGAGCCAAAGTGATGAAATTCAACACAAGAAGGAGTGTTTTTGAACAAGGACAAAAGTCAAGTAAAAAAACCAAAGTGCGGACCGCAAATTTCTGTCTGCAGCCGTAGATCATGAAGGAATCTTGACAGAGCTTCTTTGAAAAGTGCGGACCATACAATAATTGTGTGGCCGCAGGAGACAAAGATCAGAGAGTTCCACATTTGAGACCATCAAGAAGTGCGGACCACACTATAATTGTGCGGCCGCAGAAATCAAAAGTGCGGTCCGTAGAACTCAAGAAGTGCGACCGCAATTCTGAATTTTGCGGCCGCATAGGCCACTCTTGTCAAGAGCTGTAGAAAAGTGCGGACCGCACACAGAATTGTGCGACCGCGGAACCTCTGAAAGGGCAATTTTATACGAAAATTTAAGCTGTGTATAAATAGTCTTTTTGACGAAATTAGGTTAAGTTTTGAATATCTGAAAGTTGGTAGCTGTTTTTCTTTACGGTTTTAGGAAACTCTAAGATAGTTTTTCAATTTTACATTTGATTTTCATCTCTTTATCATTTAACATGAGTTTAATCGCCTTTATTTATTTATTTTTTAATCACCCACTATGAGTAGCTAGATTTCTAGCTAGGGTTGTGACCCAACCCTAGTATGGGTACCTAATGGGTGTTTGATTTAGGGCTTGTTTAAGGTTGGATGTGTAATATTTAGCCTAGTTCTTGCTATAATTGTAGAATTAAGTGTTGCAAATATTGATTCAAGCATATCTGTATGTCTCTACTTGATAAAGAGAGACTTAGTCTAGGAAAATTTGGCTAACAAGAAATTGGGATGAACTCAAGAAATTGATAGTCCTAATTAAAGGGTTGAATTTAGAGATAGTAAAACCCGACTTGAGCATTTATCGACGGTTTTGTGAATTACCCATTTGGACTTGAGAAAGCCAAATTGGGAAAAACCACTCTATTACCGAGAGGTATTGAGTGGGTAATTGTGTGTTGATTTATATATTACACCCTGACCAACGAAACTCGCTCTAAAGCCCACAACCCGTTAGGCAACACCTAGGGGGAAGTCACAACCCTAGATCTTTTACATACTTGAAAAACAACACCAAAAATATCATTCTCTAGCTTTATATTTGCAAACCGTAGCATAATTTAGAAGTAGACTTAAAACAAAGTATGTGGAAGTTCATCTTAGACACTTTACGCGCTTAGTCCGAGTATATACCTAATCCCATATACGCTCCCTGAGGAATCGATTCCGACTCCTTGTTGGGTAATTGTAATTGCAATCGACCTCTTCACAACCCCAAACTATGGTGTGATTTTGGGCGAGATCAATGACGTCATGACATCATGCGTCATTATGACGCGCTTTCCTGTGATGACCCAAAAGGTCATCCTATGACAATTTAGCTAAATCTGTGTTCCGAGGCCCCAAAAGCCTCCATTAATCTCACCTCGGTATGCATGCGCAGTCCGGGCGGGTAGCCGGGAAGCTTTTATGTGAAAACTTGATGAAAAATAAAATTTCTAATAATTAATTAATTAAAGTTGACTTTGGTTAACATTTTTGATAAACGAACCCGGACCCGTGATTTGACGGCCCTTAGGGTCCGTAGGAAAATATGGGACTTGGGCGTATGCCCAGAATCGAATTTCGAGGTCTCAAGCCCGAGAAATAAATATTTAAAGAAAATTATTTTCTGAAAAATATAAAGGTTTTTGAAAATGAATATTTATGTGAAAACCGTGTTACCAGGCCCGTATTATTATTCCGGAGACCGGAACATGTTTAATATATGTTATGTGAGCTATCTGTAAAATTTGGTGTAAAACGGACTTCAAATGACATGTTTCAGATCAAAATCGGAATAATCGAACCTTATGAAGTTTTAAGAAAATTCTATGAGTTTTGAGGTTTAATTCATTGATTTTGATGATATTTTGGTGATTTAAATGCTTGAATAAGTCCGTAGGATGATTTGGGAGTCGTGTGTGCTTTTGGTTTTGAGACCCGAGGGCTCGGGTGAGTTTCGGGTAGCTAACGGGGTGCATAAGTAGTGAAAAATCTGGTGTTTTTGATGATTTGCTGGTGTCTGGTGTAATACCCTTCGCGAACCCGGCCAAGGGCTCGCGAACGCGAAGGGTAATTTATGGTGGCCTGGGTTTTACTCTACGCGAATGCGTAGAGGGAGACGCGAAGCGGAGCACTGGACAGTGCTTCTACGCGAACGCGTCCCCAGGGGTGCGAATGCGTAGGTTTAGGGTGAGGTCGGGGGGCAGGGTAGTTTTGTTCTTCGCGAACGCGGGCGTAGGCTCGCGAACGCGGAAGCCTAGGAAGTCAGACCTTCGCGAACACGGACCTGGCTCCGCGAATGCGTAGGTCCCAGCAGTTAACTTTTCGCGAACGCGGCCAGTGGCCCGCGAACGCGAAGGGCAATTTTGCCCAGTGATTTTTAATTGTCAAAAAACAGAATCATTACGGGATTTAACCCACTTCTTCCCCACTTCCCCTTAGGCGATTTTGAATATTTCCATCACCATAGCTCCATAGGTAAGTGACTCCAACTCCGTTTTCTTCCATTTTTCTTCAACAACCACTAGAATCTAGGCCTAAAATCCTAAAATCAAAGTAGAAATTAGGGGTTTTGGGTAGAGTTAGGGTTTATGGGATTTTGGGTAATTCAACCTCAATTTGGGGGTCGGATTTCAAAACAAATTATATATTGGAACTCATGGGGGTATGGGTAATCGGGTTTTGGTCCGAGCCTCGTGTTTGGACCAAGCGGGCCCGGGGTCGAATTTTGGTATTTTTGGAAGAATGCTAGGAATTGTATATTTAGGCTATGGGATTGTATTAATGAGTCATTATTGATGTTAATAAGTTAATTATGTCTAGATATTGTCGTTTCGGAGTTGAATTCAAAAGGAAAGGCGGTATTAGAGGCTTGAATTGCTATTCTTGGACCCGAGGTAAGTGTCTTGCCTAGCTTTGGTGAGGGAATAGGTATTGTGTGCTATGTGCTATGTGTTTATCATGTTCAATGCATAGGTGAGGTGACGAGTACCTATGCATTGTGTGTCAATCATGCCCGTGAGTCTATTTTTGATGAAATTCTTGTTATTACTTCCATATTCATTATATTGTGAAATTGTCTCTACTTGGAAGTTGATTGTTGTTGAAAATCCTTGTTGATAAACTTGTGATGTGAATGGTTCGATTGAGAGCCCAATTGTAAAGGATATACCTGAAAAGAGTGGTTATAGTTGAGACCCTTGCCGGGCAATTGTTATGATATTGACTGATAGTATTCCGCTTGACGGGTGATTATGACTTGTGTTTCCACTATGTTGCATCCCTTGCCATTTTGATAATTGTCATTGTTATGGTGAGGAAGAGTGTAAAGCACGAAGGGTGATGTCGTGCCATGATTTACATTGATTACATCATATATTGCATAGTGAGGACGAGAGTAAAAGCACGAAGGGCGATGTCGTGCCACGAATTATATTGATTACCTCATATATTGCATAGTGAGGAAGAGAGTAAAAGCACGAAGGGTGATGCCATTCCATGATTCCTATCATTTTATATTGTTCATCGCATTGTGAGGAAAAGAGTAAAAACACGAAGGCTGATGTCGTGCCGTTATTTGCATTTCTGGCATTTATACTGGTTTCATTAGCATCTTTGTTAATTGCCTTTCTTGGTTACCTCTATATGCTTAATTGACTGTTTTATCTCACCTGCTATCCCATTATTTGCTCCTGCACCCCATGCTTATCTTCTATTTCTTGTTCTTTTCCATGTTATGTGTTGTAGAATAGGACAGGTTATCGGTTGTTGTCAAGTATAGCCTCGTCATTACTTCGGCCGAGGATAGGCTCGGCACTTACGCAGTACATGGGGTCGGTTGTACTGATGCTACAATGCACTTCTTAATGTTGTGCAGATCCCGCGGCTGGACCCAGTGGACATCATTGAGGGAGTATCCTTCAGTCCACCTCAAAGATTTCAAGGTAGACCGCTGACGTTCGTGGGCCTTGGAGTCTCTTCTATCACTAGCTCCTTACTCTGTCTTGTATTTCTTCTAGTATTTCTGAGACGTATTATGTACTTTTCTTTCAGACTTTGTATTTAGCACTCCTATAGAAAGTTCGTGAGTTTGTGACTCCCGGATTTGAGGCTTATGCGATGTATTGGATTTCGTTCTCTTCACTTAGCTTTGAAATTTATCTATTTTCGTTGTCAAAAATTACAAACTCACTCTAGTTAATTCTGTTAGTTCTGTGTTATCAAGTTAGTTTAACTGTACATGTTGGCTTGCCTAGCGGGTTCAACGTTAGACGCAGTCACGGCCTGTAGGTGGATTTTTGGGTCGTGACATTTCCCGATGCTTTGCATCGTTTCTCGCACCTCTGCTATTGGATTCCTGGGTTGGGAAATGATGGCCTGATTTATCGGTCTTGGTGCTTGAAAACTTATAAATAGGGTGTTGGCCCATGTCACTTAATGAGTTTTGAAGATTGACAAAAGGCGTCCAGTTGAACCAGGTCTATCATAGCATACACTTCTGAAT